>CM074950.1:20641289-20656628 GCA_037577455.1 Pangasius macronema
ACGAAGCTGCTCGTGGCAACCTCAGCCCCAAAGCCACTACAGCAATCGCAGTCCCAAGCCATTACAGTACAGCTCCCTTCAATCTTTGGGAGGCAGGGCCAGGGGCATGATAGCCACAAAGCCTCATAATTTATTGCACAGAATGATACTAAACTGCACTAAGAAATAAAAAAGTGATGTTAGTTGTCCAAACTGTCAGTCAATGTAACATTAATGTTTATATAGTGTAGATCATAACATTTAATTAAAAGCGAGAAAGACAACCATTATCTGATAGCTACGTTGCCCTCAGTGCTCCACCAAAACCAGACTACTTTTGGGCTGAGGGAAGATTTTTAGCTGAACCATCCCACACACCACTGATCACACCACTGATCAGCCATTTTCCAAACAAACCGTTATTAGCCTTAGCAAGCAGTGAAACAGCTCAGCAAAGACACACCAGGTGGCTGCCAAATACTAATCTGAGTCCTTCTGAATAAATATGAGAAGTATGTTCGAGCATGTTACTGGAAAGGGAGATGCTGATGTGGAAACATAATTTGCTGAGGAAAAAAAAAAAAAAAAAAAAAAAGGTTCAACAACAATTGCATATGTGAAATTAATCCACATCAGGACGATGGAATGTAGGAGCATGAAACAAACGTGAATTAATAACATATTGCCTAAATAATATCAATCCTTTCAACAGAAATGCAATTCAACAAGCATGTGATATTACATTTTCTTAGCACCATAATTTTCGAACATTTGATCATTTGATTATTTAAAATAAACCACTCCTACATGTACCTGTTGTCTGCATTCTATAGGAGCACAACAATGCTTCGATATGGAGACAGTACCATCATTGTGCATGTTGAATATCACAAAATATTAGTCAGATTATTGGGACAACAGAATAATTTAACAAGCAATGCCCAAAAATTCTAAGAATATCTAAGAAGCTTCATCCAAATTGGTAGATTTTTATGAAATTGTAATTATAAAAGTAGATCTGAATTTTTTTTATGTCTTTTATACAGAGCATAAATAAATAAACTGCTCTATGAACATATTTTCAGTTTTTATTTTCAGATGGTTTAACTGTTATTTGATGACTGTTATTTAACATGTTTTAAGTCATTTCGAATATTAAAATTAAAGTATTAAAATATTCAATACTAAAATACACAGTGAGAAAAACGTATTGTTTCCTATAATTTACATTATGTTAGCGAATACATTATGTTGGCGCAATGCTGAAAAAATAATAATAAGATTTACTTTAGTCTATTATAAGTTAAATATGATGTATGATTTAAAATTAAAATTAAAACTTCCAACTAATTGTGCCAATGAAGGTAAAGATGCACTGGTCAATATATATATATATATATATATATATAAACATGCTTCCAATTACAAATAACATGGAAAGCATGTGTATCATACAACTGAGTATTTAAAAAATAAATAAATTAAAAAAAAAAATAAAAAAAATTTAAAAAGCATGCTAGACTACTTGTTTTTGGTTTTCTGTTTTTCCTCCATCCTGTCAGTCATTATGTTATTAACATGCCCTACATCTACAGCTCAGAAGCACAAACATGGTGAAATCCGGTCCAGTCTATAGCATAACAGCAAATAAAAACAAATAAAACATGAGTAAGTGCAAGCTGGAAAGCTGAATTAGCTATATGAATAAAATAGCTACATTAATAAAATAATATAGCTAAAATAACAAACTGCTAATCTGGGTCTCTACAATAAAACAAATCAAGTGTCAGTGTTTCGTGTGTTTATTAGTTCATTTTTCTCTTGTTGGTTAATTAACAGCAGTGCTGACAGGTTTATATTAATGAGCTTGTCCTAACACGTTATCGTTTCTATAGTAACATCTCATTCACATGGCGAACAATCCAGATAATCTATGGCTAATAATAAACGGATTACAAAATGTGTTGGTATGGTGAAGCTTTCTGTTAGGAGCTGTTTATTTAACATCTATGGAAGGAGTCTCCAGTGTCAGTGCTTTGTAATGGTCAATATGTTTTCTGCATTTTTGTTTTATTACCTTCAAGAAAGGGGGAAAAAAAGAGAGGTGAGGGAACGACTGTTTACAGCGGCTATAACGCAAACTTGTAATTATATTGTAACATTTAAAATGTAACCATAAATGGATAAAGAGTATCATGTGTCGTTCAAAAAATTGCAATCTTTGGCAAATCACTGTAGTGTAACAGGAATAAAACACTTCAAAATATGCTGTTATAGGAAAATAATCCACTTCAGAGAGGTAACTAACTACTCCTTCGGCCGGGTTGTATCACACCATCCGGACTATCTGGATTAGTTTCCTATAAAGAGCATGTTCGGTTTTATTCTATACATAACAGACCAAGTACATTGAGATGACTGTTAGTGAAGTTGCCTAGATATGGGATTATGGGAGGCGGGGCTTAGTGTCCTTGAGTATGAATGGAAGGCGGAGTCAAAATCATTCGAATTTTTTTTGCAATTCACTCTAAATCCAAAATCCTGTGCAGCACTCTTTCAAATTTTCAGTCAAATAAAATGCAGGGGAGGTAACAAGATTTTGAAGTGTCCACAATAATAATTGTGCACAAGTCGAATATAATGTAAAAACAATAACCAGATCATGTCAATGAAGAATATCTTCCAAATGAGCTAATCGGACTTATGACAACAGAGTGTACACAGCAGACCACATGTCTGGTTCTGTTTAATCATATGAGCTGCTTGCTGTTTACCTGGACAGGACGCAGACACAAGCAAGCATGTGGACAGCCAGGATGTGTGTGTGTGTGTGTGTGTGTGTGTGTGTGTGTGGCCGGGCAGATGCATGTGAGAGAGAGCCTCGCCATGCCAAGAAGAGCAATATTTGTATGAATGCAAATTGAGCAATGGGATCTTTAAAAAGTAATCAATCACATCAGGCATATCTGATATATAAGGAAATATGCTAGAGCTGCAGAAGATATGGTTAAAGCGCACTCTCAGGAAAAAACAGTACTAAACAGTACCTTTCTTTGTCTTTCTTTCTATATTGTGCCTTAAATATGATTTAAGGTACATAACTGGACAAGGAATGATACTGTTTAGTACCCTTTTTTTCTGAAAGGGTGTGTAAATGCCTTTAATAATTTCAACAATGCATGTACAATACAATACATGCCCTAAGGAAATATCCACTGCCTACCTCTGGTGATAAGCTCTATAGTAACCATCAGGAACAAAAGCAATTTCCTCCAGAAAAATTACCATACAACAGCGCTAGGCTCTGTATTTCCTTAACCATGTAACATTCAAGATCTGTCAGTAGGTCCCAGGGGTACCAACAATAAGCTACCAAGCTAATAAGAAAATTCTAGCAGGGTGAGGAAAAACAAATGTTTTACCTCAAATACCCGAGCATATGTCTGTGGATGAAATGGGATGGCTCAATGCTAACAGCATAAATGACTAATGCAGTCCTGATGACGTGATTTTGTAGAGAATGTAAAAGTAAAATTAGCTGCAGAAATCCTTGGAAGAGTCTCTAGGGTTTGGTGCAAAAACACAAAAAACATCCAGTGATCAGCAGTTCTGTGGGCCGAAACACCCTGTTGATGAAAGAGATCAGAGGAGAATGGCCAGACTGGTTTGAGCTGACGAGAAGGTTACGGTAACTCAAATAACCACTCTTTACAAAAGTGGTGAGCAGAAAAGCAGCCTCGAATGTCTAACCTTTAAAAGGATGAGCTACAACAGCACAAGACCACATCAGGTTTGACTCCTGTCAACCAAGAACAGGAATTCAAGGCTAGAGTGCGCACAAACTCGCCGAAACGGGAAAGTTAAAGTCTGGAAAAAGACCAGGTGACATTTTTACGATCTTCAGTTGTCGATGTGTTGTGCATCCTGAGATGCTTTTCTGCACAGCACCTTTGTAAAGAGTGTCTATTTAACTTCCTATACAAATTCCTATCTATTTGAATTTCTTTATATTCGAGTGTTCAAGAGATTCATGTACATATTACTGATATGTAATTTTTAAGTTTTTCATCTTTTATATATATAAAGCTATATATATATATATACATATGTTATATACAGTACTGACATTAATTAAGCATTATGAGCGATATCTTTGTGTTATGAATGTAACAAGTCACAGACAATAGAGATCACAACTGAAACAGGAACTAAGAATAAACTAAGCTTTATAAATGACAGCAGTTTAAAAAAAAAAACTGAATAAGATTATTATTTTTTTTTTTAAGTAACATTTCCCATCCGTAGGTTCACATCTGCAATATCCGTCTTGTTTTATCTTTTCCTGCTGTAGTTTAGTTTCCCAGCAGGGATTAACAGAGCTATGTTATTTAATCAAATCTTACTCAAATAACATCCAGAATGAATTATAAATCAAGTCGGATCACTGAAAGTAGCCTAATCTGACTCAGAGAAAAGACTGACAAATTGATGGGATCAGATCGAGTGTCACCCGCTTGCACAATCAAACCTGTCATGTGATTAGATTATCCATCCATCCATCCATCCATCCATCCATCCAGATGTATAACATTAAAACCAAGCTGAGGATTATTTCTCACTGGATTAGTTTAACCAATTTCCCCTCCTGTCCTACAGAGCAAGTGCCAAGCCTGGCTCATTCCTCACTCTTTCACCAACAGGGCTCTTTTTCTTCTCTGCTTTCCCGCAAAGAGTCTGTGTGTCTGGTTGACCTGAGAAACCCTGCAGACCTCCTCAGAGCATCAAAAAAAAGAAAAAAAAAAAACACTTCAGACTTGCAAATGCAAACCCCACTCCCATCCTCATACCAATATCCATATATAGGTAAAATGTCTTCCATTTCTAACATGCATGTGTTTACTGTCTGAAAGGTATTCAGATTTATGGTCCATCTAAAGCTATAGACTGTAAACATATAAAATCTCCCATTTAATCCCAAACCACCTCCCATTAAACAACAATACACCAGGCTGTGTGAATGGAAACAGTGTAGGATGGGATTTAGGAAAGAATTTTGAATCCAGTCCTATTTGGTGAACATGAATATTATAACTGTGTACTGTCTCATATACTGCTGTTTTCTGAAGAATGAGAATGAAAAGCTTACCCGAAATCATCGTCCATGGACTTGAAGAAAAATTTATAGTTGGGTTTATTGAGGACTTGTTTAAAGTGGGCCAGGGTGACTTCTTCGGCAGGGACTGGCACTTTGACCAGGTACGGAGTCTCCTGGTCGTCCAGGTGGTAGATAATTTTCGTCTCCCCCATTGCGGCCCGCTGGGGTGGAGAAGGCCGGGAGCATCGGGACTCGCGTACCTCCCGAAGCCGCTCCTGGGCGCCGGGACGCCGGTGAAGGCTGGTGCGGTGAACCGCTGCGCTCTTCTCGGTGGGATTCTGCGCTGTATTGCTCCGCTTTTTTTTTTTTTTAATAGGATAATGCGGCTGAACGCTCCAGTTTTCCCCGGAATATACTGCAGTCTTTACGGTACAACAATGTGGTTTAATATTCCTCTCTTTTCGATACTGTCAGCCGTTTTGTTGCTTAATCCGCTTACTTTATATAACAATAAACCGCAAATACACTATAGAGTATTCCTAATAGACTGTAAACTTGTACTGTGATTCTTGTGCTATCTAACAGATATTAGACCATATATATATTTAATAATACTACGAACGGAACATGCTAGATCGTCTCGTAATTTATTAGTCTTTTGCACTGGTATTGTCCAGAGACGAAGCAATATCGGACTGCTCCAGATTGGACTGTGCATGAAGATCACTGCTTTTCCCTCTTTCCCTGTGGAACAGCTGTAGGGTTGCCAGATTGCACAAGTTCAACATCAAGAAAAAACAATATAGGTAAAAATAATTTACATTTTTTGTAATTTTCATGTGAATCATTTTCCTGAATTTTTGATAAATTTTATATGTAATATGACTTCTCTTACACTGTAGTAAAATATGTTTATTTCACTGTTTTTTTGTGCACTCGAGGCCACTGTTTTATCTGCCACCTAGAAACACTGATTAAGGCTTTAAGCTCCGCCCACTTCAGCTTATTTCACTTTATGTGATCTACATGTCAATTTTTTTAAAAATAAATAAATAAATAAATTACAAAAAAAAATTTTAAAACTCCACGAACTAGAGTGGAAACTTATTAAACCATGTTGTATTCTTAATTTTTTTTAATTAAAAGAAAAATACTTATAACCTAAAAGAAATTCTCCATGCCTATCCCTAATTAGGATATTACTGATATAGATTTTACACTAGAAAAGAAATTATGAAAAAATTGTTTATAACATTATAACATGGTCTTTTCTTGATTAAATAACAAAGAAATTATTCTCCAAAAAGTCTCTCTTGCAAATGTTTTCACAATGAAATAAATATTTTCATTCTAAGAACATAAAAAGACTAGATTTTTTTATTAAATATGAAAATATATGCACAATCAATTAGATGAAGCCTCATTTGCATAAGTAAATAGATTTGTTTCAAGGTCCAATACAAAAAAAGTATTTATAAGAATAAGCAATCCACTGGCTTATTTTTTTTTATTTACTAGGTGTCTTGCCTTAATTACAGTTAACATCTCCTATAATTTCAGTATAAATAACACAAACTGCATCTGTCGCCTATAACAAACAACAGTCAGATTCAGTGACAGTGTACTGCGTTATTCATTATTGGAAAAATCATGAACATGACTTTTAAGAATGAAAAGAAAATTAAACCCAAATCTTATCTACTGGCCTGCTTTTTTGCAGACCAATGGGCTTAAAGACAATGTTTTTGTTCTATTACATCTGGCAACCCTGACCAGATGTGCATGGAAGTGACATTGCGCCTCCTGTCGGTTTCCTTCACATGACCATTTATTTAATATCTAAAGTATTAACCTCAATAAATCTCCATTACAGAGTAATTCACAGAGTGGTCTCTAGGTAGAGCATAAAATAATGCTTTCTGCCCCATATCTATTTCACATTATGTTCAGTAAGAAGCTTGCTAAGAATACATTTTTCATTTTAGATTTTTTTTCCTATACCAACAAGAAGAAGACTGTGTGCAAAACATGCAGTGCCCATTTCATTTATTGCGCCTGTTGGTCAGAAATAATGAATCACATTCTGGTCATGTTTTAGATCGTTAGTGTGAACTTTGCAGTATAATATCAGCGACTGTCTTTGTGTTATCCTCTGGATTTTGGCTTGTTCACGTTGATGAACTGCACAACAATACATTCTCTATTCATATAGCAGTTAACACACACACACACACACACACACACACACACACACACACACGCTGAATAATCTATTCAGATTGGTCAGAAAGTGTTGATTAATCTTCTATAACAGCAGCTCTGACAATAGTTCCAGCTGTAACTCACATCACAGCTGTATATTAATGCGCATATTCTAATCAGTTATCGTTTCTATAGTAACGACCCATTCACAACGACTTGTTTGGTGGACGCTCCACAAAATCTAAGACTAACAATAAGCGTATTCAAAATGGGTTGGTATTCAACAAATAAAAACTTATTGTGAAATAACTGTTGATATGTTGAAGCTGTATGTAAGGAGATGTTTCCGGAAGGAGTCTCCAGTGTCAGCGCTTTGTAACAGTAAGTTTTTCACCACAGGAAAGGATTTTGTGCTTTTTGGTTTCTCAGTAAAATGACAAATTGTGTATTTCTTCTTCTTTTTTTTTAAATAACTTTGAGAGAAAGAAAAGAAAGGCTGGTGATAGAACGTTGTTTATAGCTGCTATAGCTTGTGTTATAACTGGAAATTTCAACACCATTAAACGTAACAATAAGCGGATAATTCGCTCATGTGGTTCTTTAATTAATTTAAAAAAAGGATTGCTGGTAAAATGCTGCGGTATAAGAGGAATAAAATACTCGGGATGTGTTTAACTCTAACCCTAACCCTATAACAGCACACTCTGGTCGTGGTTTATTCGTTACTTAATAATAGTAAATAATGAGATTTCTGGTAATGGAATAAGTTCTTCTAACAAACACAACTGAATACAACAAAGCTCATTTTCATGATCTTTATTTTCTGTAAAACAGAAACCAAACCAGTATTCGCTTGGCTTATTAAGGCCTCTGATGGTTGATGTTGATGTTGATCCACACACACACACACACACACACACACACACACACACACACCAACTCCCAACCATCCACTGACCCAATAGCACCCATTTCCTTATCTACATCCAAGTCCACCTCTTTTGCATTTACTGTGTTGCATTTCTCTCCTCTTCTAATATCCAAGCTCACTAACAAAAATTACAAAATGGGGCCGAGGAAAAAAAGTGTTGACGTGAAGATCTGTTACATAATCAGGACATTTAAAAGCAAAAGCGGCAAACCATCTCATTTAAAGTTTTAATGAACACACTCTTCCTAATTCTAACACAAAAAAAACAGAAGAAAGAAAACAGAATGATAAAGTGTGCATGATTTACAGGAAACCTGCAGGAGATTTCTCTCCAACACTGACATCGCAATGTCCCAAATATGGCTTCGAGCACAACGAAGATGCTGGTCGTTTTGGGCAGCCATATTTCCGAGTGTTGAAAGCTTTCATTCAAAGGCACAGACGTGTCTCCGTCACTTCAGCACTGACACACCTGAGAGTCGACTCGAGGTAAGATGAGGGGAACGGGGTTCCAGGTTTGGATAATCAAACAAACCATTCAAGAAAGATGAGAGAGAGTTTTATCCAATTTGCATTTGAAGGCGTCGTCCTCGTGAGGAAGCCAGACTCATTCGAGACTCCTCTAGAATATGACGGAACAGACGTGCTTTCACGTGACTCTTCAGTTTAAAGGTGATCATTTGGCCAAAAATGAAAAATTTCATCTTAACAAAAGCATCAGATCATGTTTGATTGATTGCACATGTTTGATTAAGGTTTGCAGTGAAGCTTATAGCCTAAATGACCAATCATGCACTCATGACCAAATTCAACACAAATCAGATGACTTAGTAAAATCTTTTTGCACACACTTCGCTAAAATAACAGAATACTTCCTAGCAGTCTTTATTTTAAAATTAATATGCAATACATATCAGAGCTACAAGATCATCCAAATCAATTCTCACACACGATAACTTCAGGTCAAAAGCTTTTACTAAAGTCAATGTTCGTGCAGAGTGACACCAAATTATCTGCTGAGGAAGAAAGCGTTTCTGGCTTTAAAATCGTCTATTAAGGAAAAATCCACCCTGAACGACTTGCATATTCATCTTTATAATTAACATGTGATCTTCAGTTGCATCCAAGATTTATTTAATAATCTTTAATAATTTTTTTAGTTTAAACATCATTCATTGGCATGTTGGTATATTTTTAACTTTAGTTTCCTACATTACCCACAATGCTGTCCGACTACCTACTGAAAATGGAGCCAGTGGGATTTAACCTTTGCTTCATTTCTACTTAGTGATGCAGCAGTGCTTTATTCCTTTAGTCTGTCCAGCTCTCTCACCACCTCATCTGTGCACTCTGCTCAACCAGATCAGGTTTGAACTCTTCAACGTTCATGCCAATACTGCTGACAACGCCATTGTGTCTGTGGTAACTCGGCGCTGTTATGTTGTGTAGCTGCATTGATTTCTGGAACTTTGAGTCCAACTTCTGCACCAATGTCTCCACTAATTCACTAATTTCTCATTAATGTGACACTGAATGTTGCTGGACAATGGTGAGTCAGAAAAACTAACAGCGAAACCTGTCTGTCATTCCATATGTCTGGGATTGTTGAAAATGTTTGTCCTATTAAACACCACTGTAAGTGTGTAACCAATAACAATGCCGTCCTGTGATGTCAGTGCAGCAGACAAACACTAACTTCTCATACAGCACCAACCAACAGATTAGCACCAGCAAATATATCGCTAATATTTCCGTATAAACGTATTTAATGTGTTTTGCGTTAACCACTTGCTGGCTTTGACACGTGTGTGTGATTTAGGAATGCAGTTTGCACAAGGCTAAAGTGGAGGCTATAAGCTTCTATTGCTCCTTGTAGAGCTTCAGCCTGAAGAAGAAGACAAAGAAGAGGATGATGAAGAAGAAGAAGATAACTTTGGACACCAAACATGCCTTGGCTGATCTTCTGCATCTACATTGAAAGCAAAATTGTGACCCTTTCATTTTTGGCCAAAGTATATTTTGAATCCATGAGCAGCTTTCACGTGTCATTAGCTGGCTTTTAATTCCAGTCTCTGATATGGAGTCCATTAATAGTCACATCATGTGATCTGAGGTCAGCGGAACATGGGAGGAGATTTCAAGGGTGCAAAACACATTCAAACAAGTGCATAGGCAGAGTGCAAACACACACACACACACACACACACACACACACACACACACACACACACACTAACATGGAACTGACAGATGGCAGTCTATAACTGACACATCCATATGCACCCTCATACACACACATACACAGTTGAGGACAAAAGTTTACATCCCCCTTTCAGAATCTGCAAAATGTTAATTATTTTACCAAAATAAAAGGGATCATACAAAGATGTTTACATATAGTCCACAAGAGAAAATAGCAGTTTTTTACAGAACTATTACAGAAGGGTCAAACGCTCACTGATGCTCCAGAAGTATAAACCATGCATTAAGAGCCGGGGGGTGAAAACTTTTTGAATGTGAAGATCAGGGTAAATTTAACTTATTTTGTCTTCTGGGAAACATGTAACTATCTTCTGTAGCCTCTGAAGGGCAGTANAAAATATGATATTTAGGCAAAATAATAAGAAAAATGTACACATCTCCATTCTGTGCAAAAGTTTTCACCCCCCGGCTTTTAATGCGTGGTTTTTCCTTCTGGAGCATCAGTGAGCGTTTGAACCTTCTGTAATAGTTGCATACGAATCCCTCAGTTGTCCTCAGTGTGAAAAGATGCATCTCAAAATCTTGTTTTCTCAAAATAATTAGCATTTTGCAGATTCTGAAAGGGGGATGTAAACTTTTGACCTCAATACACACACACACACACACACACACACACACACACACACACACACACACACGTCACATAGATATATATATTTGGTAGAAGTTTGTGTCAGGTACTACAGACAGGGGGTGCAGTAAGGTGTTTTGGACTCGAGCTTGAACATGAATTTTGAAGGTGCATTTAAAAATCCCAGTGTTGGAGAGTGCGCGCACATGTGCACACGCACGAGCATTTTTCTCAGTTCACTTACTCTGTGTCCCCTGCGGCTCGCTAAAGTGTCACGCGGACACGTTGACATCTAGCAGGGCCATGGTCCCATTAGTGGGTGGGTCTGGGGGTGGCGATGGAGTGGACTGGGGTGGGCCGACCAGGGCCGGGGTGCTAGAGGTGTTCGCCGCACTGGTTTGGAATAGAATCTGCTGCAGCGCCTTGCGCAGGTTGGGGTGTAAGCGGTCCTGCGTTTGGTAAAACACCTCGACGGCGAAACACTTCAGAACTCCTCCACACAGGTCCAGTATGTCTCCGTGGCACATGTACGCGCTCCAGACGCCTCTACCTGTCTTCGCCTTCCTTCCTTCCTCCAATACCATTAAAAGATGCAGGGAGTGCTGGTGTGTAGAGATTGTTCTAGTGTAAACTCGTACAGTAGGTTTCATAAAAGCTACATAGGAGGAGTGTATAGTTACAAATTTAGTTTAAATGACAAATTGCAGCAAACGCTAAAACCTCCACTGGTACGGTTTACAGTGTACAGTGACATGTCAGGAAACCCCTGTAAAGCAGCTTCATCTCATTCATCTCACTAGCAGGTTCATGACGTAGTCAGTCAGTCTAATTAAAGGCACATGAAACTGAAGGAATGTTAGCTCAACTTTATTGTTTGATAGAGCTATGTAGTCTCGATCTAACAAGCTGACAGAATATAATAAAACAGTATGGATTAAGGTAATTATGTTTGATGTGTAAAAAAAAAAAAGCCTTTGTCTAAAACAGACTAGAAATGAATTTAATTTACTGTAACAGCAACTTCTGTGACCTCCTCAGCTGGAAGAACTAAACCCCAGAGTCAGAGAACAGCTGGACAAACAGTGAGGGCCGAGTAATCAAAAGCACAAAATGGATCAAGAAGCATCAGAAAAAAGAAATGGAGACAACATCTACTCGAGAGCTATGTGACATCACAAAGAACACCCAAATTATTATTATTATTATTACTAATAATTTTTTTTTAAAGAAAGCCTTGTTATCCACAAGCTCTAATAACGTAGCCTTGTATCCAAGCTATGAAAGCTGGCTGCAGAATCTCTAGTCGACTCTATTGCGTCTCGACCGTGGATGTAGCCACGATAAATAAGGTTCTGTCGGTTCTATCATTACACTCTCAGTCAGAAAGAAGGCTTCGTGTGATATATATACTCACATGTTTGTGCAGGAAACTGCGAACACGATGCAGGTCAGGATAAAAGCTGTTTCTCACTACGACCTGCAGCCAGCGAATCTGCACCTCGGCGTTCATGCCATCCAGCAGAGCCGAGTAGCAGCTCGATAGCACACTCATCACTTCTGCAGAGCCAGAAGAAGAGAGAATGGGTATATATTAAAGCCCTGAGCACAGCAACTCCAAGAAACTCAAAAAAAAAAAAAAAAAAAACAGAACAACAACTAACAGTATGTGTCCACATGCAAGAAGGAAGCGTTCACCTTGTGGCAGAGGTGAGCGGTCCAGCAGTCGGTCCAGGAAGAGAACGGTCTGGAAGGTGCTCCAGGTAGAGAGGTCAAAGGTTGCAATGGCTTGGCGGTCAGGCGACTCCATGCCCCAGAGCTCACAGAGGTGCTGGACAGGCCCAGTCAACATGACGCCAGCGGAAAGATCCGGCTCACACAGAGGAGGGCCGCACTCGTTCAGCCAGCGCTCAAACTCCAGTCCTGAGATAAAGATGAGAGGAAATAAAAATGACCAGTTCATTGACTTTTCATCTCTCACACTGCCCTGATTCCCTGCTGGATGTTATGGATGGTAATATCCTGCTAAGAGTGTCATATTAATGAAAAAAGCATTAATTAGTGGGTTAGCTAGGAATGTTAGCTAACTCTGTGTAACAAGCCGATCTGCATTTGCGTGTAAGTGGAAAAAAGCGAGGGATTATGAGTAAATAAAGATTACGTACATGGTACAATGCAAGCGATCATTTATGAAGAAGCCAAGGTTTATTTACACTTAAAATATGAACCAATGAGAACAGCTAGAGGGAAAAAGCTGAAGTTTTGTTGTGTACTGTGTGTGTGTGTGTGTGTGTGTGTGTGTGTGTGTGTGTGTGTGTGTGTGTGTGTCTCACCCTCTCGCTGCGCTACACAGCTCAGGAAGTCGAGTCCTTTCTTCGGGTCTTTCTTTAGATCGTCCAGGACTCGTTGGTGTGACGACTTGGACTTGACGAGAATGTAGGCCTAGACAGAGAAGAAAATTACTGACGTGTGTGTGTGTGTGTGTGTGTGTGTGTGTGTGTGTGTGTGTGTGTGTGTGTTCCACAGCTCTTTCTGACCCATTTTGGTGTTTTTTCCCAATGCAACTTATAATCATAATTTGTATAATATAATTATACACATATAAGACAAATATGCAGCATCATATTTATTTACAGCTTTTTATTCCTGAACAGAAGCCACAGGAACATCTGAAATATCTCTGCTCACTAGGGCTCTTTGTGCCTGAGCTCGAGTGAAACGGCATCCTCTAGTTAGAATTTTTAGCCTTTTATTTATTATATACACTATTTTAGTAACAGTGTGGTAATGATGAGTAATTCTACATTGGCTTTTTAAACCAGTTAAAGGAATGAGAATTAAACAGCACTGCAATCATGATCTACACCTCGAACTTGTGACAAGGTTGGCAAGAGGTATTTTTGTCTAATTAACACATTCATACAATTCGCACTATTAACACTTGGACAACGTTTTTCACATTTTTTATTATTAAACATGCTAAAAAAAACACTTGCGACGGTTAAACAAGAGGACAGGAAAGCTCATTTTAATAAACCAGATTTGAGAAATGATGCTCTTGCACATTGGAGTGCCATACTCTGCTGATCAGTGTAGCTTTTCAAACCTCTAAATATACGTACAAAATACAGTATCACACCATAACGTGATTCGCAACCACTCGCGAGTACCGTTCTGTCGTTCCTACACAATTTTCTAAAATTAGTGCCGTTTAAACATCATTTAAAATTGCTGAGGAGGCGTGACTGTCAATCAGTATGGCGTCTGAGATGCTCACACAGTTCTGAAGCTTCTGTTCAAGTGTGGCGCTGTCACGATTCTCACCTTGAGGAAAGTGTCAAATCTTTTGA
Organism: Pangasius macronema; assembly: GCA_037577455.1. NCBI lineage: Eukaryota > Metazoa > Chordata > Actinopteri > Siluriformes > Pangasiidae > Pangasius > Pangasius macronema. The sequence goes on from CM074950.1 coordinate 20,655,677, forward strand.
TGTCACCGCACAGCTGTGAGAGGTACGAGACAAAGCAAAAGCCTTTCTCATAGGTGAACAGGTTCATCAGACTGCTGGGGTTAACTCCTGAGGTAAAGAAGCAAGGACAGAGAGAACGCACTGAACTGTTTACAGTGAACTAAGAGGTGACATTTGTTTTTGAGCAAAATAGTGACAAACAAACTAGTGAGAACTTTTAGTGGACGTTGCGTTTTGAGGTGAGTTACCTGGCTCAAACTTGGCTTGCAGCTTGCTCACTGGATTGTTGTCTCCAAGAAGACGCATTTGTCTGTGCAGCGCGTCCAAACGAAAGACCGTCTCCAGACAGGTTAGGGCTTCACCTGCAAAAACAAAAAGCCCAAATTACTGAAAAAAGGACACATCCTTTTTACTGTGTGAAAATGTAGCTGCTATACTGAAACAGCTGTCAAAACTACATGCTCTCAATTTTCATGCTCTAATTGAATCTGTTTAACATTCTGGATGCGTGGAATAGTTCGGGGGGAAAATGAAATTTTTTGCAAATGCTCCCTTACCACTAATGTGCTCATTTGCATACATATACACACAATATATGCAGCCTATGGTCCTTTTCACAAATGGTCATCAGTAGGAGAGCATTATAGAGGGATCGCACTTTTGATTTCTTTCAACAGATTGCAGCGTGTGTGTGTGTGTGTGTGTGTGTGTGTGTGTGTGTGTGTGTGTGTGTGTATACACTCCTGAACAAAATCTTAAGACNGAAACATTCCAAGTATTCGCATTTCGTGCTGGTGGATCATAACCAGGTTGTAAGAACTGCTTCAAAATGTCAAAAGATTGGCAATATATTGAAAATTGCATTTAAACTCAAACAGGCTGTTCATCAGCTAAAGAAGTGTCAAAAAAAAGGACTCAGTAGTGAGTAGCTCCACCGTTCTTGGTGATAACTTCAAACACTCGTTTCGGCATG
>CM074950.1:20656728-20678539 GCA_037577455.1 Pangasius macronema
ATAAATTGCCTACTCTCTATTTTTTGTCTCTTGCTCTTGTTTCTTCTTTTGGCATTTTGAAGATGTTCTTACAACCTTGTTACAATCCACCAGTGCGAAGTGTGAATACTTGTAATATTTTCCTATTTTCCCGGGTCTTAAGATTTTGTTCAGGAGTGTATGTGATATGTTTGCAAAATATATTTGATATGAAAATGTTGTTAAACTAGGTTGTATCAGATCAATGACTCCAAAACAAATGCAGAAGTTAAGACAAATAAATTTAGCTATTCAATTATGACAAAAGTATTGGAAGTTTGTGTCTGTCTGTATATGGCGCTCCGCAGTGGCTGAGCTGCATTACTGGAAGATTTAGTGCACGGCACACTCAGGAGCTGCTCTTTCAACGTTTAGTTGTCATTTTGTCGATTTCAGCTCGCTGTGAGCCTTTTATAGATTTTGTAGGCGTTGCTAAATGTAATGAACAGTGTCATGAGAGCACATGATAATTTACGAGTGATTGGCATTTATCAACATACATGAGAATGAAGAAAATCTGCATTACTGAAACTTTAGTAAATCTGAGGAGAATGTTTAGAGGTTTTGGCCTATGAAAATATTTACATCCGACTTTATTAAAAGGTTGTTAAATCAGGCTCAATAGACAAGGTAGTGGTGTTTTTCTGTACACTGGAGAGATCTGTGCTGTGTGTTTGTATGTGTGTGTACCATAAACCTCTGTAGTGATGCGTCTCTGTGCGTACGTGGCTAGTCCCTCACTGAGCCACATCTCCTCCCAGGTGGCGTTGGTGACGGCGTTTCCGAACCAGCCGTGAGCGATCTCATGAATGACATCAATCAGCAGGAACTCCTGACTCTCCAGAATGGAGGAGATAATGAAGGTGAGACACGGGTTCTCCATCGCCACGATAGGGAATGAAGGAGGGAGGAATACAATGTCGTACCTGTGGAGAGAAGACGTTCAGGGACAGGTCCTTTAAGGCTGCTGAAATAAGTTGCAATACAAACCTTTAGGGTATGTACGTAACATAATCCCAGATCCTAACACTCAAACCAATAATAAAAATATCTGGCAACAAATTTAATTATTGATTATTTGTAATCATTCATTTGTTGAAAATTGAGAAACAGTGGAAGATCAATGTCCTTACTTGGTTTTAATAACTTATCGCTCATTTAAGGTCATATTTAATCAATCTTTCCTGCCCTAACAGAACACATTATCTTGTGCTACTTTGGTCAAAAGTTGGTCATTCGTAGCGTAACATGATGAATGACTAGTCTACAAGATGAACATTATCTCACTCATTACAACTCATTCCAAGAAGCATGTGCATTATATAGTGCTGGGCAACGAATAGCGAAACTAGTTGAGTCAAGTAGCTTTTTTTAAACTATTCTTTTCACCCAGGAGTATTGATAACCACTAGCTTGTTCAATTTTCTTAGCATACACAATATTTATTTCGTGTGTCGAGTCATCACGTCTCCATCCTGCTTTCATAGAAGTCGATCCCTAAAAAAAGATTCACTGATTCCAAGCATTGACAACTAGTCAATCCCAAAACATTGGAGTCGACTGAAAATGACTCGCCTCACACAGCAAGCAAAATCAATTTCGCCTTCGCCAGTGGATATCTTTATTTTGAATTCTTTTTGGAAACAAATCAGGGCTTGAAATGCAGACATGAAGACAGGGCTTGAAATGCTGTATTGGAAATGATATATATATATATATGAAATGTGAGTGTGTATAAAGAAGAACGTATTGAAATCACTCTTATGATGGCTGGAAGCTGTCGCAAGGTTATGATGGACTTTAACAGGAAACACGGCGAGCCCATCACACACGCCACTATTGCCAAACTTATTAACAAATTCAAAAAGACTGGAAGTGTTGCATTTGTGTGTCTCATTTGATTCACATAAGCACTTGTTAATATTCTCATGTTGTGACAAACTATCACGAACATCAACATTAATCATCATTAACATTATTATAATGTTGTATAGCATAAGAAATTAAATTAATATGTTTGGTATTTAATATATTTTAAAGATAACTTAACAAACTGATTAAAACAATCTATTGATTTAAAAAAAAAAATCTACAGATTCATTGATTAATATAAGTTGCAGTTAAGTGAAGCCGAGGTTGTTTGTTTTTTTAAATCAAAAATGAATACTAAAAAAAGATTGATGTAATCAGTTTGTTCCGACACAGTAAGAGGCGATTATATTCATCTGCTACAGAAAAACATCAGTGTGGCCACCTCTTGCTCTGTGCAGCAGAAGCAGCTGGAGGCTGCTGTGGTTTGACATTTTCGATGTGGCTGATGCAATGAGAAAGAACACCACTTCACCCCTGACACAAATTAGCAGCAAATGGTGTATAGTGAATATTCTGGATCTTGAATTCAACACTTGTTCTAGTGCAGTTCAATAACATACTGTTCATTAGGATAAGGCGAATAATATCCAGTTACTTGACGTTTACGTATTTTTCGTGTGCAGTGTGAGACACAGTTAAAATGATATTTGGCAAGTTCACCATTTGCTTTAATGATTCAGTATCTACCTGCTGTTGCAACTAACACTGCGCTATATTTACATAGATTTTGACTCCATACAAGGATTTTTTTTACATGTAATTTGCATCAGCTTCGAACCAAGTAAAATGTAATAGTTTCAAATAAATGGTCTTGACAAAGGCCTCAGACTTTTACAGCAAACAGCACAGAATTTCGTTGAGTCCTGGCACAGCAGTGTATGAAATGCAGCAGTGCATTGTTTCATAGCTAATAATAGCCTCTTGTTCCTAACCAACATCTGAAGGGATTAATATACGCACAACAGTTGAGTTTAGATGGACAGACACTCACCTGCCCCACACATAAGGGCCAAAGAGCTGCTCGGCCACGTTGAGGCAGCGCTCCACGCTGCCTCCCAGCTTACTGACAGCAGAGGTCAGGAGACAGGGCTCAGCCCACACACGGCTCCTACACACATACACACACACATACACACACATACACACACACAGACACGCACAGACACACACACAAAATGTAAATTTTTTCATATTCATATTTAAATATGGATATGATGTACTTCTGAGATATAGTAATGGTCACAGTCACTGAAAAAAGGTTATAGTCACTGACATTTGATCATATATTGAATTTGAAATTTGAATTTGAATATAGACCAATGACAATAAAAAAAACTATCCAGGCTCATATACAATAAAAATAATAATAACAATGATAAAAATAAAGGTATCTGAAATGAACCCACTGAATGAATTAGTATATACACTACAGAGAACAACGGAACAATATATGTATGTGCAAAAGTGCAAAAGTTTGCATACCCATAGGGGGGTAAAAGTAATTATATAATATATAAAAACATTTATATACTATGTGATATGTTTCACAGATGTTGCTTCATTATAGCAGGGAACAAATCAAACAAGCTGCATGTTAGAATATTACTGAACAAAAATCAGTTAAAAATGTGACTTTCCCTCTCTGAATGTGATTTTTTTTTATTCTCTAATAAGAATGAGGAGGTGAGGAGGGCATTAGTCATAGAAACAACCAAGAGGTCAAAGGGTAACCCAGAAGGAGCTGGAGAGATCCACAGCACAGATTTTCACAAGACAACCTTAGCCTGTGCAATCCACAAAGTGGCAAGCCATATGAAATCCCAATACGAGTTTGCCAAAAGATATTTTGGAGAGTCAGCAAATGTGTGGGAAAAAGTTTTCGCTTCTGATAAGATGAATCATTTGACCTTGGCATGAAACTTTACGTTTGATGTAAACCCAACACCGCTCAGCACACTGAGAACACCGTCCCTCACATGGTGGTGGTAGCATAATGTTGGGGGTTGTCCATGGCCTTTTGGTTGCCATGGATGGTTATATTATATTGATGTATAATACATAATCCCAATTGAGTCCATTTCAGTTCCACCAAAATGTGGAAAAGTTCAAGGAGGATTGAATACTTATGCATTCATCGAAATCCTCCTTTAGGTTTAACGACAGCTTGATATGAGCTGTCCTATGAATAAATTTAAGTAGCACATACCCATTTTAATAAATTTTTTTAATATACCAGTAAATGAAGCTGGCCTTCTGTACTTTAACCTCTTCATCCATTTTATTTGTATAGATGCACACAATATGATGTTTGTCTAAGTGAGGTTTTTAATCCAGCTGAGGTATGATCATAGGAACACAACGGTACCAGGCCAACACTGGATGGACTATTTAAGTCAAATCCGAAGACTTCAATCTCGCCACTGATCCTCACAATTGGACTGTTTGCAATTTTGTTAGACAACTTCTGGATCCATTTATTCTCATCCTGTACTTCTGAGCTGTATGCTGTGGCATGAAAGGTATCCGGCTGATAAACAATGTTGTAAAATGTTGTAAAAGTCTGCTGTAAAAGCTACGATTGCCGGTGTCTTTTTTCTACAGCCATAAAGAAGAGCCTAGAGGACAAAATCTTTTAAATAATTGCATTATTACTGTGGCAACACTGCAAAGCATGAACAGCATAGTCTCATTTTGAAAAAGCCTGGGAGATTTTTTTTTTTTTTAAATAAAGTGTAAAATCGATAGGATATTGTGATACTTAAATAGTTTTACACAATACATGATATGTACCAAGATCTTTAATTCTACTGATTTTGCTTACAATGTGGCAGCAGTGTTGGGATTAAAAAGGCCTACAAAAATGTAAAAAAGAATATATTGTAAAGCCATATTCTCATTCTGCCCACCTAAACTCATGCAAACAACTTTGTTTGGTCCAGTTTTCCAAATGAACTAAGAACATAGCTGGAAGATATACACAAACATAGCTACTGTTTCCTTTCAGAGCCTCAAAGCAAGAAAAATTCTGTACAGAGCAGCCTGTGAGCAATATAATAATTATGTAACTTTTATTTATTTTAGTTCATATTAAACCTCCGATCCCCATACACACCTGGGCCCGATGTCAGTGTGCTGTAGATCTCCAGCCACCAGGGCCACCAAGTAGGCAGGAACAGGGTACTCCATAGAGAACTGGAACAGCCGGTCCTGCTTAGAGTACACACTCCTGGAGGCACTCATTAGCACCGTCACTCCATCTGGAACCTGTCAGACACACACACACACACACACACACACACAAATACACACAGAAGAAGCTGTGATGAAAAGACTAAGAAACTAAACGTGCCTTCACTGAAAGTGAGAAAAGCTAGGCGAGGGAGAAATAAGGCTGTAAAGAAAGAGAGATCAAAAATAAAGACATGCCGCATCAAGAAAGTGAAACTCATGGTGTGGTTTCATGGCAAAATAAGAGTGAATGAGGCTGCGGTATAAGACTGATAAAACACTTCAGGGCGTGCCATTATAGGAAAATAATCAGTGATGAGGTAGTGTGATATTAAAGAACATGTCGTACTTTTTGTCCATTTATGGTTACATTTAATATTGTGGAATGTCCACAAAACAAGTTTCTGTTATCGCTTAGGTTAATCGCTTAGGAGGCAGGTATATCCAGCCTCCCTGTCCTGTGGACTTTCCCATGGCAGAAAACGTATAGGGACAGCTTCACGCCTGAAGCACTGACACGGGAGACACTCGTTCCATAAATGCGAAATAAACATCTACACAGTGGCTCCCCATATCAATGAAAATATGTTGTAAAATAATACATTTTAATGTGTTTATTATTCAACTTAGATTATTTAGCATGTCCACCACACAAGTCTCTGTAAATTAGCTGCTTCTATAGAAACGACAGTCTTCTATCCTTCATCAGGGTCAAGTTCTGACCTCAGGAACTCATTTAGGACCTTTGAGAATGAGCTACTAATGAAATTATATCTTCAGTGGTCCTCTGATGGTCCCTTTCCATTTACTGATAGAGTTCAGATTGGCTGAGAAATTGTGCATCTATGTATATAGTGATACCTGACAAATTTGCTAATTTGCTAATGGGTGTAGATATATGGTAGATATGGTGGATGTAATAACCTGACAAATGTTGAACAGAGTGACTGGGGTATTAAATGCGAACCACACTCACCCTAATGGTAGCAGAGTAGGTGCTTTTGACAGCTGGAGTGTCAAAGCAGGGGAAAAAGGAACGATTGCACACAGAGTGACCCTGAGTGAAGACCAATGGCTGCGTCTGACCACACGTTAGCTCTGTGTCCACCCACCAGATCTGACAGAGATCAGGAAAACAACACAGGAAGAACCAATAAAAAAAAAAAAATCAGACATTTCAAAATGGATTTTCACAATTTTGACTTTATTTGAACTGTAGTCAATCAAGCTAGAACATGTTTGGTGTGTTTTATTTTGCTTCGGGGCTATAGGGTAAGAGAAGCTACCAGTTTAGCACTTCTCTCAGTAATACCATTTGTACATAAACAGCTTCATAAAACACCTGAATGAGCTTAAAAATGTCATTTAATTTAAAAAATCATATTGGAACTCTTATTCTAGAGTTCGATTATAGTGTTGCTAAACTGGTATTTATAAACTTCCATTAAATGTTGCCTTGTAGCTCCTGTGCAAAACTACAGAACTTCAGACACCAAACATGTGCTGGCTGTTCCACCACATCCAGGTTAAGCAGGATATTATGCCAAAGTGTCACTCTGACCATATTCACGTGCGCTATAGGAAAGGGAAAGAGAACCCACGGCTTTAGGATTGGTGATCAACTTGTGCTTTCTGTTTTATTTTTCGACCTTTTCTTGGTCTTATACAGCCTAACTCTGGGACTGACCCTGAAACAAACCCAACTTCCTCAGCTCCCTAGGAATGCGCTCATGTCGTCAAAATGCCCGATTCTGAGAAAATCACTAAAAGGAACACATCGATCCATGCAACTCATTGACGTCAACAGACTTGTACTGACATTTCTGTGAAATCATCAAAGCGAAACGACACATCAAATGAGAAACAACCCTCATATATACAACTGAGAACTGAAACGAAGTGGAATATTAGAGAACAGCGAGAGTCACTCATCTGGTTAAGCGTTTCTGTTGGCTATATTTAGGGCAGGGATGAAATTCTGCCTACACTGATACGGTCTGTAAACAATAGTCATGTGCCACATGGTTACTGCAAGCCTTAATGCCACTTTGTCAAGCAAACAGTCGCCTGTGCTTTGACCAGCGGTGTCTAACTGTAGCTCGGTCCAGCACAGTTCAGTCTTTTTTCCCCGACTAAACATGGGCAAGAACAGATAAAGAATTCCTGCTTTAGTTTACCAATGTAAAAATGATTTAGAACACTGAATTTTCTAATATTCACACCATTAAATCATGTTCCAATTTAATTAATTCAGTGACAAGGTTAAGCAGGGGCTGCTTTATATGCATCGCTGTGTGAGAAGACATAAACTCCAACTATCAACAAGGGCGTTCTAAATTTATGCACTGTGTGCAAATGCAGTCTCCTTGGGCCCGGTGCCCATCTCTTAAAAATGCCAAATCTTTAGTCTTCTTGACATTCCTCTCCAAACAGAAGCTCTGGATAGTCAGATCCACGAACACCCCAATGCAACACCTAGAATATCCAAGCATAATTACTGGATGAAACTAAAGTAGGAATTATGATTAAACTAAGAATGAATTAAGTTAATTATGAACTGTTTTTTTTTTCTTTTTCCATGGTTAAGTTGATTTGCATGGAATTGCTGACATACAGATCTACAGACATTTACATTTACATTTACATTTACGGCATTTGGCAGACACCCTTATCCAGAGCGACTTACAGACATGGCATACCATTTCATATTTTGTTTTTTGCTCTGTCAAGCCACAGCTGAAGCCACAGCTGGGTAGATTGTTGTGTTGCCGTGCAACGCACATAATGACTGTCAACCTGTAGTAAGTGTAGTAACAGTTTCAATGTACCAAACTGCAGTAGAAACGGAAATGTATTTTGTGAACACAGACAAGCGAAGGGATGCAAACAGTGAAATGTACCAATGCTGTTGTACTAAAGATTAGCGCTCTTGGAATGCCACTTGTCCAATCAAATCAGTGGATGGTTGTATACTATATAATAATACAGTGATTCTGAGCTCCAGTCTTACGGAAACCAGTTCCCTTTACACCTCATCTAACTGACGAAGGTCTGGATAATCGGCTGATCGGGTGGATCAGGTATTGGATCAGGGAAGCGTAAAATTCCACAAGCCATTGTGTCCCCAGTGCTGGAGTTGAGAACCGCTGCTCTGATGTACAGTACTGTGCAAAAGACTTAGGCACGTGCAAAGCAATGCTGTAGAGCAAAGATGCCTTCAAAAATAATGAAATTAAATGTTTCTACATTTAAAAAATACTATAAAGAGCAGNGTAGTCTCAGGTACAGTGTGTGCAGGTTTATAAGGAAATGAGCTGTAAGTGTTACTGAGCATCTTGCAGAAGCAGCCACAGTTCTTCAGGAGACTGTGTTACACTTGCGTCTTATTTTTGCAGCAAAACCCAACAGCCTTCATTATGCATTTTTGTCTGAAAAGTGGTCTCTTACATAATATTCTGCTTTCTTTACTGACATACAAACATTGTGCTATAACATTTAAACATCTATAACAAAGTTTGTATTAAAAAAAATATAGGGTGCCTGAGACTTTTGCACAGTACTGTACACGCAGTTGCAGGTTTACTAGATACATCAACATCGTAGCCACACTCACTGGCCATTATATAAGATTTGCCTAATATATGACACTTTTTTAGGTATCCAAATACTGACTGTAGCCTATCTTCTGCTTTCTAAAATGTGTCCTATACCCTGTCCTTCAGTAGAAATGGATCAGCACCATGACTGCGCAGATGTTCGAAAACGCCAGCAATACTACTGCACCTGATACTCTCACAGCAGCAGCAGACACTACCACGTCAGTGTTAGCGCTGTGCTCAGGACGGTCCACCACCCGAACAATATCTGCTCAGCTGTGGTCGTATATACAGCTTCTTTTCCACTGATGGAAGGAGTAAAAGTGAGCTGACAAACCCATGCCTTATGTAATGGTTTTAAGGGATATAATGGGAATTGTACTGGTTTTAATGGTCCCTGTGGGTCTCTTCTGGTAATTTCTTGCCTTCTACTTGTGGCATGATAAGGACTGGTAATGGTTTTAATGGTTAGCTGATGGTTTGTAATGGTATTTGAAGCGGAAACCATTTGAATTTTCAGCAGGGATTGCAGAGTGTATACCAACTCAAATGTAAGTCAGAGGATCCCAACCCTGACCTTGGAGTACCCTCTGTCCTACACATTTCAGTGCTTTTCCTGCCACCTGATTCATCTCCTCAGCTAATTAAAAGTTGAACTGGGTAAGTTAGAGAAAGGAAGAACACTCAAATGTGCAGGACAGGGGATCAGGGTTGGGAACTTGATAAAATGGTCAAAGGTAAGTGTACAACTCAGTTTACACCAAAACACCCTAACAAACCCTCCTGGAGAGCGGTTAGGACACTTGAAACGTGCTCTAAAGGAGCCGGAAGGTGTTGGATCATTACCGCGGGTCCATCTGTGGTGGTGTAGCGGACGGTGACCCGGAAGGGCCGGTGTGGCCGGATCGCCGCGGCGGGGAGTGCGATGCGGAGCGAGGACCCGTAATCGGTGAACGGCTCGAGGTTGTAGGTCAGCGAGAAGATGACATCTGGAGATCCGGATGTGCCTGGGATCTTGCAGTCCACAGAATGGATCAGTAAAGACGGGTGCACGTCCAGCACTAGCGCCTGGACACCGGGCTGCAGCGTGGCCAGCTCCAGCACCTGCCAGCCTGTGATCCGCTTCAGCCCGAAGTTCACCCGCAGGTCCAGGTGGAAGTGGCGCAGCGAGAAGCTGTGGAAGTTGGACGCCGAGGCGACGTCAACCAGCCGGCAGCGACCGAGTGATCGAGCCCCGTCACGCGCTTTACCGGGCACCGGCAGCGCCTTCCGGCAGCAGCAGCACAGCGCCGCGTTCAGCTCGGCCATGGCAACGCGCAGCACCGGATCGATTTAAAAAAAAGAGAGAGAGAGAGAGAGAGAGAGAGAGAGAGAGAGAGAACAAGAAAAAAAGTTCGCACAAACAAAACAGGGTGAAGGTGTAAACCCGCGACGCACTTCCTCTACAGCTGTGACATGGCTGATTTTTTTTTTTTTTTAAACAAAGGCTGCAAAGTTTTCAACTGGATTCAGGATCATTCCAGCAAAGAGAAGAGCAGTGAGCTTTCTGCCAAACCAAAACATCTAGGTAAAATCCATCAGGGCCGCGGAGAGCAGACAGTCCATCACTCCATCCTCCATGAAAAACAGACAGATTGTAGCTTTCAGTAAAGCGGCTGGGGCTGAAACTAAGGAAAAAACACACCACTGCAAAGCTGAAATGAACGAACCTAATGCTGAGTGACTCCCTTTACAAAACAGGAAGTGAAAACAAGGAGGAGGAGGAAATCGCACGGAGACCAGAAAGTTTTGGAAGAGCCAGAGGGCGCTGTGGAGCCGGAGAGTCGGTTCTGTGAGTCGGTTCGGAGAGTCGGTTCGGAGAGTCGTCTGTATTCATTTCATCATTACCCAATAACAAAGGCAAAATTCAGCAAACCGACCTTGAAAAGTATTCACTGTTTATTTGATAAGTACATTTTATCAAGCGGAGTCTCTACATAAATGCTTATATCACGACGTCGCTGGATTGTTGAATCTTTGGTCAGAAGGTGTTGATTAATTTTCTATAACAGCAGCTCTGACAGTAGTGCCGGCTGTAATTCATGATGACGGGTTTATATGAAAGCGCTCGTTCTGATATGTTATTGCTGTGGGGATGATGATTAAAAGCATCCCCATGACATGATACTACCACCACCGTGCTTCACTGTGGGGATGGTGTTCTCATTGTTCTCAATGAGTTCACTTAACAGCTGTAGGTGAAGTTGGAAAATGGTTCATTTTCTACCTAATTTTGACCAGATTTTATAAAAACACACACTCACACACACACACACACACACACACACACACACACACACACACACACACCACAGAACACTTCTATAAATGTCTGTGTATAACGACATGATAGCATTAATTTCAGTAAGAGCGAAGGCTTGCAAAAGACAAACTCATCGGATCATTCTGTCTGCTGTTGAAACTGTTAACAGTTTTTATTTTGTGTGCACCATGTTTGAGGATAGAACATCTGTATTTGCAGCAACCTCAAACACAATGTCCTCAGCTTTATGTTTTAAAATAAGATTTTTTTTCCCTCTCTACTTTTACTTCTTTCCCCTGCTCAGTGCTTTCCTTCTACTGCCTCACTATCACAACACTTACATAAATCAGCGTGTAAAAAACCTTCTTCTTCTTCTTTCGGCTTTTCCCTTCAGGGGTCGCCACAGCCAATCATCACTCTCCACCTATCCCTATCTTCTGCATCCTCAACACATAAATCAGCGTGTGTTTCATGTAAATTAGATGTACAGCACCTCTAGAAAATATTCACCCCCAGTGATTATTTCTCTCTTTGCTGTGTTGCAACATCAAATTTAAATATATTAGAAGGGGTTGTTCTGCTCCTTTTGAAGTCACTCTCTACAGAAATAAAATTAAACAAAATGATCTAGATGTCCTCAGAGTTATTAAAAAACTACCTAAAAATTCATAAGTATTTAACCTGCAGAGTTCTCTGAGTTCTCTCAGATATGCTTTGCACATTTGACTGTGCTATCGTCTCCCATTCCTCTCTGCAAATTCTCTCACACTCTCCAAGAGAAATAATCACTAGGGGGTGAATACTTTCTGGAGGCACTGTATATGAAGGTAAATTGGCGTGTACCGCATGTATATCACGTGAAACAACAGGACAAGTGAGTGGAGCTTGTTTCCATGTAGCTGAAGCTGTGTCATTTCTATTAATTCAGTTCTGTGGCCTGTGTGTGTGGGTGTGTGCTCATTCACAACACGTTACTTTCAAAACAGTGCTTCCTCTAATACTCAATAGCTTTAGCATGTCTTAAAACTGTAAAACCACTGGGGAAAGTTTATTAGTTTAACACATAATGAACAATACATGAATTAACAATATATTCTGTGTGAGGAGTTATGGAAATATCTTCTTTCAGATTTCATTTATTATATTCAGTAGTTTTTAATTATTACCATTATAACCTACCAGAAAAATATTCAACAATATTTTAATATTTTAATAATGTTTGTCACTTGAATCTGATATTACAATATTTTTAGCAACTTTTCAAAGTATTAATAATATTTCACAAAAACACACAGACACAGCAGACATTATTAAAATATTAATATATTGTAATATTTTTAGCAACTTTTCAAACTATTCTTTTTTTTACTATTATACTATTATGTGCAATATAATATTTGATCACTGATTTGCTAGTATGCAGTATTTGGTGGTCTGGACATCAACTTCATGACATCGTTCTTGACGCTACACAGCTTTCTCAGTAAGTTTGGAATCATCTGTAAGTCAGTTTATTAGTCTGAAGATGTTTACATTTTATAGCTATATCTGCAGCAAAAACTGCTTTATAAAATATTAATTATTCCGTGTAGGTACCATTCCCTTATGTGGAATCCTCCTTTCTGTTTCACAAAACACACAGATGCAGCAGGCATACACCTAAAATAATTTTATTGATGAGACAGAGAGTTCATTTTCCCTGTTCAACTTCTCAGGCCTTTACAAGGCAATTAAGAAATCATGCTAAGGCTGTGGAAAGTAAAGAAAATAACAGGTGACTGGACATTGTGCAGCTCCTACCGAGGAAGCAGGTATAAAAATCAGATTCACCTTCATCAAGGCCAACGATGATCTTCACCTGATCCAATTTCTTACTCAGAGTGATCACTTTCCAGAGCTTTGCTCTGCTAGGCCACTCTGCTCAGCATGAAAACAATCCATTTAATGTGCACAGATCCTGCTTAACGATCATGAAACAGGAAAAAGTACATATGAGGCGTTACACCAACAGTGGGGAGTTGGCGAGCTCTTCTGACTGTGAATATGCAAAGACAAGCGAAAAAAAAAAAAGAGAAAAAAAATCACAAATATAGATACATCAGCAGACTGAAATTAAATGTTGACTCAGCACAAAATAGTGGAAACATGTACAAGGCCTCTTAGCACAAATGCGGCTGTCCTTGTTATGTGGAACAAGTATTCTGAGAAGCAGCACTGTTTCTAACTCAGTGTCATCAAAACTTCCTGTCAACAAAATCACCAGCATCAGGAGTTCAAGTTACGAGACGTTACACAGTCACACGAGTTGGCAAAAATCAAGTTATTAGACTCAAGGTTATGGTACAGTGATTTGTGCATGTGACATACGTGAACAGAGCTAATGCACAAAAGCTCTGGATACACACACACACCCATTCCCCAGTGTAAATAATATCATCTTATAATAGATATAGATAAACACTCTATGAAACACACCAGTTTGCATGGATGGAACTACATGAAAACTGATGTCTGCTTGTATAATGCAAAATATTGTTACAGTATCAGTATTTGGTGACCTGACCATTGCAGCTAACATTAAGTACATCTGAACAGGCATGTTCATGATTCTGTCTCCATAGAGACACAGTATTCCCACTCTCCAGACACGGCAAAGCCCCAGACGCCTGCAATAGCAGGTGAAGCTTAAGCACCAGCGACTGGTTTATTCAGTCAAGGATGTTTGTATATCCTCTAACCTAATGAATGCATGCTTGTTTTCTTTTTTTTTATCCTCTAACAGAAATCTTGTTCTCCACCGCAGCCAGCATGGCGCAAAATCGAGAGTTCTCGTTGGCCAGAAGTCTGGACGGCTCGTCGAATTCCACCACCTGGGTCGAAAAAGGACAAAGGTCAGAGTTAAGATTCAACCTTTAAAAAATGGTGTGTGATGGCCATAGATTGGGTTTATTAGGATTTCTGCAGAAATGCTTCCTACGAGGTAAAAGTGACTGACGGTTACCTGGCCCTGGTTGAGCACCATGATGCGGTCACAACTGAGCACAGTGTGCAGTCTATGTGCGATGGTTAAGGTTGTGCAGTCTTGGAATGAGTTACGAATGGTTTCCTGGATTAGAGAATCTGTCTCTGTGTCCATAGCAGCAGTGGCCTCATCCAAGATCAGGATCTATCCAGAAGTGGAAGGAGAGAAAAAAAAATCACACTGGGGTTCTGAGGAGCAAGCAGAGCCTACACAGGCTGTGTTTCAATATTGTTTTTTTTTATGCCATTTCCTCATTTCTCCTTGAGAAACTCCTTGTCATCAGGCTAAAGTGAAAGTTCATGGACTCAAGTGAAGAAGATTTGTCAAAGGAGAAATAAAATAAACAGTCCGTAGACTACAGGAGCACTAATTTCTGATGCAAATGTTTTTCAGTCCAGGAAAAAAAGCAAGTAATGCAATACAATATTTAAGATTCGAGTTCAAGAAGATTTTTTGATTTTGTACATACAATTGACATACTGACATTATACTGAGAACTAGTGAACTAGTTAGTATGCTAGGCTAGACGGCAATGGCTGATTGGTGTAAACGTTGCTCTGTCCACAGGGGTGTTGTCATGCTGGAACGGGTTTGGGTCCCTTAGTTCCAGTGAAGAGAACCTGTAATGCTACAGGATTCAAAGACATCCTATAAAATTGTGTGCTTCTATCTTTGTGGCAACAGTTTGAGGAAGGCCACCATATATGGGTGTGATGCTCAGGTGTTCACATACTGTACAAAAAAAATGTGACGATCCTTTTACATCGTATCGTACAATGTCACTACCTTCTTAAATTATTTAATCGGTTTCTTAGATGAGTCAGAAGCATGATTTCAATTCTAAGCCAAAAAAATAAAAATAAATTGTGGCATCTATTTCACAAATCATGTAGCCCTACTATATTGTTCTTGCTGCTATGATAAGTGCATTCCAGATGAACAAGTCCCTCCTTGTTCTAGCCCCTGCTCCTTGTGCTTGAGTGGACAGTGTGATGTAAATGATGCACCTTATGAGTGCCGAAGTAAATCTGGGCAATACTGAAGTGCAGGAATGGACCTGAGTCAATTCAGGGTGGCCACAGAGATGAATGCCAGGTTGCCAAACCTTTGTTTAAGCAGAAGGACATTTGGAAAAGCTCACCTTGCACTGTCTAAGCAGTGTTCTAGCCACACACAGCAGCTGCCTCTCGCCCACTGAAAAGTTCTCTCCGTTCTCCACGACCTCAGACTCCAGCTTCAAGGGCAACTGAGACACCTGTATATGGAGAGGCAGGAGAGAAGGTATGTAGGTGTAATCTAGGAGAGGTGAGAAGACAGAGAGAAACTAATGACTGATTGTGGGTGGTCTGCTTTCAGCCTAGTGACTTACACACTCCTTCATGTGTGTCCTCTCCAAAGCATCCCAGATCTGCGCCTCTGAATATTGGTTGAATGGATCGAGGTTTGATCTGTTAAGAGGAAATATTGAAATATTTACTTTGATGACACAGGCTGAGAAGTGAATGATAAATAAGGAGTATTTGTGAGTCCGCCACACGACAATATTCTTTTATTAATTCTGTCCAGTATGATAAATAGGTAAATATCAATGTAAATTGGTTGTGGAAGATTCACAAAACAGGTCAGTTCCTGTTATCACTTGCATTATAGCAGCTATTGCGCCAGCCTTTTTTCTTACAGCTTGTCATATTAATGAGAAATATGACAAGCTATAAGAAAGCAAAGTCCTCGGCCATTGAAAGTCCTCGGTCTTTGAAAGAAAGTAAACTCCTCGGTCATGAAAACGATACCCGCCAATGTTTGACGACTTTCACCTCTGAGGAAGGTATTTACAATTTATACAATTCATTTACCGAGGAAGTGGAACACAAAGCTTCACCATGTCAACAATTTGGTCTTAATTTGTTTGTATACACAAATCTGTTTATCAGGCTCTGATTAAAAGGCGTGCCCATTATACAAGTCCCTGTGAATGAGCAGTTACTATAGAAACAATAGAAAATTAAAATCAACACCTCCTGACCAATCAGATTCCAGAATTCAGCAGCGCTGTGGTATGAATACAATGTTGAAAGTACTTGAAAGTGTTCAAAGACTGTAACAGATCCCTGGTAGAAGAGAAAAGGGAGCACTGACCTGACAGTCCCACTGAAAAGCACGGGTTCCTGTGGAATGATGGAGAGCTTGCTGCGTAAATCAGCAAGGCCGATGTCGCAGATATTAACACCATCAATCTTAATGCTTCCACCGCACGGTTCCACCAGCCGGAAGAGAACCATGCCTAAGGAGGACTTCCCTGATACAGAGAGGGAATAAGAGCTCATGTGAGTGTGGGTTTTGTGTTTTGGCTGTCATTACATAGTAAACCATGTGCTCTATTGGGACATCAAGTGGTTTAAAGCCATTATTTAAACTTCTTTTGCTCAGGTCAGAATGACTTTATATGTATATGGTATTAAAACTGCTATTTCATGACAGAGTACAAATCGAACTAGACATAATTTAAGGGCTAAGCATGTAAATAAACATGTAAATCTCAGTATTTCGTGGATCTGTAATCTGATAAAGAGCACTGACCTGAACCTGTCCGGCCCACAATCCCAACCTTCTCCTTAGGCCGGATTGTGCAGGACAGTTTCTTCAATACCAACGGAAGGTCCTCCCTGTACTTCATCTCAACGCTGTCAAACACAACCTCTCCCTCCTGTGGCCAGTCTGAAGGAGGGGCTTTGTTCTTCACCCGCGCAGGAGCCTCCAGTGACAGAGACTGGAGAAGAGAGGGACGAGAAATGATTATCGGGTTCGAACAGGACTTGTGGATTTGTACTTTAAAATGGTATGTATGTAAAAGATTGTTGAAGTTGTAATGGATATTTATAAAGTAAACTCAGATGAGACGATTTACCAGGGACTTCTATCATTATCATTTTATCATTACTAATAATTGCTGTTATGGAAAATTAATCAATACCATCTCATCAATCGGATTTGAGAATGCAACACAGCACTGTGGTATAATTCATATTTCTGAACTCAAAACATTTCCATTTATCTGGACAGATAGTGAACATGTCGCATCATTGTATGTTTCAAGTGGGAAAATCGAGTTGAGACAAGAGCACCGGCCAAAACATTACTAATGTGAGTTGGGGTAAGGGGGCGGGGCTTCCACTGGGTCAGTTAATATCAGAGAGTTCAACATCCCCCATCAAAACTGTCTATAACACCAGATTCATCTATCAAATGGCTCATGGGCCATTTTTATTGGATGAAAAAAGACTGCTCTTTTGGTGTCACCCGCACCAGCGTATTCTAATGTTAAAATGCAGAGCTTCTACACAAAATGCATGAAGGTTGGCAGGTCTGAACAGAACATGGAGTTATGGCAGGCAACAAACACTCATTACAGATTAATGAATATGAAACCGCTAGCCATGAATGAGGAGTGTGATGTGTAATAACTGTAAACAAAAGTCTGTTTAATACCTCAATGTAGTGGTGGATTCTCTCTACTGAGGTGAAGCGAGCTTCTGTCTCAGAGGCAAGGCGGACGGTGAACTGGAACAGACCGGTCAGCTAAGGGAAACAGAAACCATCACTTTGCATGTGTTGCTCTTTGGGACCAATGATGGGTTTTAAAATAAACCCACAGCAGTATATTAAATACTATAATACTACAGAATAAAGAAACAAAATCAGCACTTAGCCAAACCTATCCAATCTATAACACATTTACCCAAATCCATAAATACTAAAACTATTATAGACTGAATCACATTCCTTGCTTTTCGCACTCACCTGAACGGCATAGGATATCGCCAGGCCTGCATATGCAGGCGGGATCTGTCCATGCATGAGGACAATCATCAGTGCTGTGATGCTGATCAGTGCGACACTGATCACATCCAGACGCACAGCGAGCCAGCGCATTGCACAGCTGAACAGGTAAAACGGGGCCTGGTTCTGATCCAGCAGCTCCCGATACCTGAAGAAAAGCAAAAAAGAAGAAATAGAATCAATCAGTGTGGTTAAGGTTCTGTGCTACTGATCAGACATTCATTCATTCCTCTTCAGTATCTGGAAAGTGATTCCAGATCCTATCCTAGGAACACTGGACTTGAGGCAGGAAGACAACCTGGATTGGGTGCCAGTCGACAACAGGGAGCCATACACATACCCATTCACACCTAGGGACAAATTAGAGTTTGGACACTGTAGAACCTTAGAGGAAATCCACATGGAAATGGGGAGAACATGTGAACCTCCATACAGCCAGTAACCCGAACTGAGAACCCTGGAGCTGTGAGGTGGCTGCCATGCATTACTTTAAATCCCAAGACTGTCAAAGAACCATCTTTTGATCCTTTTGTCAGCCCCTTAACCTTCAACTGATCATCTATAGTAGAGAGCCAAAAGCTTGTGAACACCTGACCATCACACCCATAGGTGGTTCTTCCCCAAACTGTTGCCACAAAGTTGGAAGGACACAATTGTACAGAATGTCTTTGTATGCTCTAGCATTACAATTTCCCTTCATTGGAATGAAGGAGCCCAAACCTGTTCCAGCATGACAATGCAACGGTGCACAAGCTGACGTCCATGAAGACACAGTCTTTTTTTTACAGTCAACATCAGGATAATAATTATGTAAAGACCTCCCGAGGGTACACCGTGTTGTCTTTTCGGGATAACAGTTCAGGACCCTTTAAGGTGTCCGGTCGAGTAAAAGGAAAGAAAGGAGTAAAAGGATCAAAGGAGTCAAGGAAGCAAAACTGGCTATGCTCTCTGGGTGGGAGGATTAGCATACAAACATAGTTACACTAGCCAATCATAGGCATCTTTGGGCATCGTGTATGCAGAAGAGGGTAGAAAGCGCTTTCTTCCCAATGTTTTATGCTGCCCTGTGCTGCCATGAGCAACACTTCAAAAGGACACTTCTCATGTCTCAGGGAAAGCATCACAAACGGGATGGGAAGATCTTCCCTTTTACCAAAATGTCAAGATTTTATGATGTTGATCGTACTTACATTTACTCAGATTGCTCTAAATGTGTTTCCCAGTATTTAGATGTGCTATGCTGTAATCTTTTTAGACACAAGTTATTGACATCAAATCAAATCCAACTTGATTAATCTTGATTCTTGCCAAGAATAATGAGAAGAGAACAACTCTTTAAGTCATATGAACCAGTAAACATCAAGCCTGTTAACTGTATATAAGAACAGAGTGATAATATCTCTTGAGGTTTCAGACTGAGCCTTACCTACGGAGGAACTCATCTCCCTTGCCGTAGGCCTGCACTGTGCTCAGGCCCTGGATGCTGGAGGCGATATGGGAGAGGAAAGGCGACTGTGTGACATTGTCTAGCCGCTTGAGCTCACGTATGAAGACACGAGAGACAGCGTGCAACACAATGAAGAGCAGCACCAGGGGGCCCACAGCCACCAGGAACCATGGGAAGACACTGCTGATCACACCTAGGCAGAACACCACCAGGATCTGCAAGACCTACTTGTAGAGGCGGACCTTACCGTCGGCACACAGGTGACTCTGCTCTTTTTTCTCCTCTGGTTTTTGAAAAAACATCAAATGACAAGAGTGCAAGAGTTTCCAAAAGATTTTCAGTCCATAAACCTAGTTCATCAGAAGCATTTCCATTGAAAAATTCCATTGCAACAAACAGGCTGCGGACTGAACCTTTTTCTGTTTTTTTCTCCATTGTAGGGACAACCACCCAGTTCATATTTTTTGTTACTCCAGTCACATTACCCAAGTCTTTTTGCATTAAATTTATTCATTGCTAGACTCTTATATAAAACATGGCTTCCAGTCTAAACACAGAGCTGACTAGTAGACAGTAGGGTCTCAAGGGCCCATCACTGGCTTTCCAGCAGGCCTGTGATTTAAACTTACTCCGAACAAACTGACAAAAGAAGAAAAAAGGGCAGTACTCTTGCATTTGTAACATAGGCAGCGTGTTCATGTAACTCAATCAGGCCATACCTTCATCCATGTCTTTGGAGAATCGGTTGAGGATCCGTGCTGTGGGTGTGGTGTCAAAGAACTTCATAGGGCTGCGAAGAATCTTCTGGAAGAGTTCGTCATGAAGCCGAGAGGACGCACGCAGAGTTCCCTGGCAAAAATTAAAATTCCAGTATTTGATACAGGTAACCAGAGAAGGCAGGGCAAATATATGCTATTCAAAACATGCATTCTATATATCCTGCACCCAACCTAACACAAGCTCACCTTGACGAAGATGACACCTCTAAGGAGTTTCAGTAAGAGCATAATGCCCATGGACATGGTGTAAACAGCAGCATAGTACTGCATCAGAGGGTTGTCCCGCATGCTGTCACTCACCATCGAGCTGTTCCCCACAAACACAGTGGTGTTCTGCACATGTAAAAGGAGTGAAAAGACGAGGCTGAGTCACATATAGGCTCTGCACTGTGCCTAATTACACCCAGTGGTGATTTCATTATGTAACATTGATATCATTTGTTAACAAGCATATGCCCAGATCACATGTCCTGTAAAAACCAATGACATTATGACTTATCCAATGGAAGAGAACACCCTCAATCTGGAATCCTGACAATGTTTCTGCTGCATGTCCTCCTGTAATGAGGATAGTCTCCACAGTGTCATGCAATCCAACACCATAACCAATGAAATATTTACATGGCCTTCTCCCATTCCACCTGCTTTCGTATCTCAGCTGCATTACTCCTTCACATACTGATACAAACACTCTGCTCACGATAATTTTACCACAAAGTTGGCAAAAGGACATTCAAAGCTACAGTGCATAGTAGTTTTTGTTTAAAATGGAAAATATAGCAGCAGCACATTGCACAAATTACATGCAGACACAAGTCATAAGCTTCAGTTAATGTTCACATCAAACATCAGAATGGGAAAAACTGTCATCTCATTGACTTTGACTGTGTCATGGCTGTTGGTGCCTGGGGACTGGTTTGAATATTTCAGAAACTGCTGAAGTCCTGGCATTTCCACATACAACAGTTTCTAGAGTTTACACAGAATGGTGCTAAAAACAAAAAACATTTAGCATGTGGCAGTTCTGAGGGTGGATATGCCTTGTTGATAAGACAGGTCAGAGGAGAATGGCATGAAGGGTATGATAACTCAAATAACCACTCTTTACAACCATGGTGAGCAGAATAGCATCTCAGAACACAGAGCACAGAGCACAGGCTCATTGAAGTGGGACAGGTGATGACTGTCTGAAGATTGCAGAACAGAAAGTTGTCACCTTGTTAGATGAATCTCGATTTTTGCGACTTCCGGGTTGGACATCGACAATATGGCAGCATAGAGCTAGCGTTCCCTATTTGAATAGTTTTGAAAACTCCCTAAGATCATTAAACTAGCGATCTAAGTAATCTACATCATAAAAATAAAAGGGGAGTAGGATGGAAACTAGGTGCAAAATTAAGAAAATCACACAAGCTACGGAGAAACAGGACAGTGACTCTGCACGCTCTCTTCCTGGCTCACAACCAAGAGGCCATGAGGCAGACCAAGTGGATACCGCCAGCGAGATCGTCAACTTGAGCCTCATTCTTATGGAATTAAGGGACTTTCGTCGGGATAACAAAACTCTACTCGAAGACATTAAAGCAGAAATTTCAAACACTAACTCTAGATTGGAGGAGGTAGAGGGCCGAGCCGCGACAGCAGAAGAGAGGATTCAAAATGCAGAAGAGGTACTCACAGGCTTGTTGAAGTTACACACCAAAATGGAAG
>CM074950.1:20678639-20724289 GCA_037577455.1 Pangasius macronema
GATGGATATTTCTGATCATAGTCCTATTTATATGTCTGTGGGTCTGAATAGGAAACCTAATTCTACAGTTTGGAGAATGAATTCAGATATCTTAATAATCCCCAAATCAAGCAAACTTTAGAAAATGAGATTAAATCTTATGTGGAGATAAATGATAACAAGGAGATGACACCATCAACAGTCTGGGATGCACTAAATGCAGATGCCCCAACTTCAGACCTGAAAGAAGGTTAGCTACACAGTGACTGGCAGGAGCCACAACCAATCAGGAGAGAGAGTGAGAGAGAAGAGTGAATGAAAGCGTTTCATACTACACTACAAGAGGAAAACAGATTATTTTTTATTAAACTAATGTAATGGAGTTTTGGGTTTAACAGGAATTATTCATTTAAAAGTACAATAATCCCAAACCCAAGGACATCAACATTCACATTAATTCAGCTGATATTCTCTTACCCCACTGCCCTGCTTGATCCAGTAGCTGAGCCACCAGTTACTGAAGGCAGTGCTGCCCACGTTGAGGATGAAGAGGGCCAGGATAAAAAGGAAGACAGGCAAGCCACCTAAAGCTTGAATATACACTCTGTACACTGCACAGGGGACTGAACCTTTACCACGCTCTTCAGCTTGCATCAGCGGACCTGCGGGAAGAGGAACAGCGTGAGATACACTTGTCTAGGACACACTTCCATGTTATGACAAACAGTGTTACAAATACATTATGGGTGTAATGCAATGCCACTATCTACATCTATTCAGTGCTCACAATATTCGTATCAGGATTCAGATTACCTGATCAGGATTCACTTTAAAACTCAAGTGAGTGTAGCCTATACCAGGTTTTTTTTTTAATGAACCCTACCACTCTGCCCCCAAAAACACTGGAAAAACCAGGAACCCAGAGGCAGAAATGCCAGCATGGTCACTGAAATAAATTCTCTGCTCTTCATCACTCCAGCTCCAGGTCAATAAGATGACCTTTGAATGCACCCAACATGCACGGAAAGTTTAGAAAATGTACAATATTCAGAAAATGAAACAATCCGGAGTATATTTTTTTCAAGAACGCTGTGAGCTAGAGTCTCAAACAGCTTTGTCAGTAAGTCACAGGAAATGATTAGTGACATACTATGTGTTGTTTCCCAAGATTATAATGTTAATATTTAAAAAAAAAAAAAAAAAACCAGACATTATTAGATCACATGTCATTTTGAGCGACAGATGTATTTCCCCAAATTCATAAACTGTTCTTGGAGATGTAAAATTCAATGGCAGTCTGGCAGCAAGATGGCTTCAGGAAATATGGAGCTAAAATATTCCCGATACTGATACTGGTTGTGTGTGTTGTGTTTTAGTGACTCAGACGTTCAGTGCTGCACCTACCATTGTCCTTGTTGGGAGGTTTCTCCTTCTTCACAGATCCTGCCTTGGCATTTTCACCTCGTTTCTTCAGAGAACTCCCAGCATTATTATTTGGCAACTATTAAAATACCATTTAAATGAATCTTGGAGTGTCATGTTTAATCAGTCATATACCTAAATTATATGATTATCATTGTGTTTTACAGGCATTCCAGACATCAGTTTCTAAAGTAGTTCTAAAAACATAGTCACAGATGAGATGAACTCATGTGTGTAATGTCAATCAAAAGTCAGATATTTGAATTATCAGAGGAACACACCATACCTGATGACTTTTATCAGTAAAATGTGCCTGCAAAGCTACTAACATGGGTCATGAAAGTTGTAACAACAAAGTTTCTGATTGTTATGGTATAATTGGACAGGTTTGGCTACTGTTAAACCTGCTGAAAACTAGTTAGTTGACTCTCTGGATGGCAAAAGGACATGGGAGGTGTTTCTGATTTTCATATTCATGCACTGTCATAGATCTTGGAATTTTGTTTAATGAGCTTAAAGGTGAAGAGATTTTCTTGGGCTAAAAAAAATCAAATAATGCATTAATCTATGTAGATTATCTTTAATAGTTCAAATGTTCAGTGGTACATTAATGGTAACGTCGGAGCAAGCATATGTTAGTACACATGTTGTTAATATTCTGTGTAGTTAGCAGCTAAATTCAGTGACAGATAGAAATAGACAACACAAAATTCACAGAGAAACAGAGTACGCAATTTTGCTTTGCTGTATGACGCACACAGTATGAATACCATGAGGGAAAGTTATGCTCCCTGTTGCTGTCTGTTCCATGTTAGGAGTCAGTGTTATGATCATCCTTGCAATCACAGAGTTGCCTCTCAGGTATGTCAACAGGTCAGTAGGCCTTACCTCTATAAAAGGAGTGTCTCCGAGCTGCAGGTTGTTAAACATGGCCGCGTAATCTCCATTCAGATTCATCAGGTCTTCATGGGTACCCTTCTCTGTGATGCTTCCCTCTCGCATAAAGATCACTTCATCGCAGTCCACCAAGTACTGTTTCAAAAGAACATAACCGTGTATGATTAAAATTGTTTGCACCATTTACACAAACTAATGCAGTATACCTCCATGGAAATTTGTTTTGACTCCACAGATCATGACAGCCTGGATCAAACCAAGCAACAAGCCTAGGAGCTGACAGTTTCTTGTTTAAGTCAAAGTCTGAACAACGTCCATACCTGCAGCTGGTGAGTGACAAAGATGATGGTCTTGCCGCGCAGCTGCTTCTTAATTGCATTGTTAAAGATGTGATTGCTCACATGGGCATCTAGAGCACTGAGTGGGTCATCCAGGATGTAGATGTCCCTGTCACTGTAAAGCGCCCGAGCCAGACTGATCCTCTGCCGCTGACCACCACTCAGATTCGCCCCCCGTTCACCAATCTAGCGATCAAGAAAGAAACTTTGTGTGCTTTAAACCGTTTACAAATTGCTGTGGTATAAGAGGAATAAAACACGTCATGCTTTATTCCTTACTTAATATGCAGTAAGTTTTGTGTATCTGTCTTAATGGCTTACCTCAGTCAAGTCAGAGTTAGGAAGTAGGGCCAAGTCCAGTCTCAGAGAGCAGGCACTCAGGACTGCCTGGTACCTAAGGCAACCAAAAATAGATGACTTACTATGTAATGGAAAGGTGCTAACCCAGAAAATGACATCTACATCAACATCTTACAAGCCAAGTCTCTTAATTAATCTCCACAGTTAACATATAGACAATGGTAGAGCAACTTATAACATGAAACTACAAGAAACTGCCTTTTCAATGTAGCATCAAATAGCATCAAATACAGATTCACATAAAATCATTGATTAGAAGCCTGCACACTGTAGACCTTTCTTCTTTGGAACTAAAACTCACCTTTCTTCCTCATAATCCTTCCCGAATAGGATATTGTCACGAAGCGTAGCATTAAGGATCCAGGCTTGCTGGGCCACATACGCAAAGTTTCCATCAACCGCCACCGTTCCCTCTAGAAGAGTCATCTAATCGGTGGACAGAACAGTGTCTTACCCATGTCCTGGGACTGTCTTATTGTTATCTTTATATCAAGCCTGTATGAATCATTGGTTATGACTGGGTAAAGAGACAGTAGTGGTTACCTGGCCAAGGATGGCAGAGATGAGCGAAGTCTTTCCACTGCCAACACTTCCACAGATACCCACCAACTTCCCCTGCAGATGGCATGGTGAAAATAAAGACATGTTTAGGACACACACCAGGTAGGAGCTCCAGGATGCCATGTCTTAAACCATAAATGATGCTACACTCAGATCCCTTAAGGATTCTTTGATTGTCCCTTTGGGGGACCCTTAAATGTCAAACCATACACCAGAGCCAAGAACCCTTAATTATCCAATAAACCTTTAAAGAACCTTTTTTTTTTGTAGGAGTCTACTACAACTACAATGTTAATAAGAGTGAGGACTTCTGCAGTGCTGTACTGCATGCATGTACAGGATTTGCAACAATCAAGAAATGAATCAATATCCTCCTTCATAAATTTGGTCTTAGTAATATATGTAACTTGAACCTTCTGTATGGTGAGGTCGATACAGTGCAAGGTTCTTTGAAGCCGTTGGCTAATGGTGGGTACAGGCAGGGTGTGGTCTTCAGCTCCTGAGGGCATGTCTGTCAACAGCCGTCCGTGGTGCTCCTCCTCCACCATCCCACAATTGCTCGGGTCCTCTTTCTGGTATCGTTTCTTGCGTGCCACTCTCTGACTCAGTCCTACATAGGGAGTGCCACGTGGTGTAGGTTGGGCGCTGTGCCCGCCCGTCTCCCAGGCCAAACTTGCCCCGCTCAGTTCCACAGATATGTGGGTGTTCTGTGGTAGCTCACGTATTGTCTTAACCTCAGCCAGCAAGAGAACACTCTAGAACATCACACAGATGCAAGACATTAGCGAATTGTTTCATAAATATATGTATATGTATATCTATATGTGTATGTGTATTTCTACTCATCAAATCCAAAACCAAACTGAAACTGGGCCAGTAAGTAAAGATAAAAGACCATGTAATAAGAAGTGATAGAAATGACAGGTAGGTGAAGAGAAAAGATGAAGGACAACACTCACCTTGAACCTCTCCATTGCAACAGATGCTTCAGAAAGGGATTTGACTGAGAAGGGGGTGACTTTCAGAGCAAAGGTCATGGCATTGAAGACGGTTACAACAGTAAATGCCTAGAGGAGGACAGATGTTCAGCATTCCTGCAGATAATATACTCAAGACAAGTGCAGTGTCTTTGTATTTACAAAAGTGGGTTAATAGACCCTTACCTGAGCAGCAGTGAGGTCATAGCCTAGCAGCATATGGGTAGAGAAGGTTGCCACACTAGCAATCACCACGACAATGGGAGCCACACCAACAGTTATACTCTGGAAATATCCTGTTCGCTCCAGGATCTGGTGTTCTTCATCTCTTATTCCTGCAAGATTACATTCAGAGTGTAATACCAACAACAGACAGAAAGGTGCTACAAGAACAAGATGTGACAGACCCTTACTTCGCAGAACTTGGGAAAAAGCCTTCACCCAGGCGTACATCTTAATGAACTTGATGTAGTTCAGGATCTCATTCATTTTTTGAACACGCTTATCAGTCACAGCGACTCCCTTCCTCCTAAAGTAGGCTGTGAGTCTGGAGCTAAACATCTATAAAAATAGGATGAACGGAAAGATTATGAAGCAAAACTCTTCAGGAAACCGTGTTGAGGAAAAGATCACAACTGAAGCACAACTGCTCACCATTGTAGGGTAGAAGAGGATGAACACAGCAGAGCCTAGTAGAGATGTGGGTCCAAGCACTGAGAGGTTGTAGGCCATCCCTAAGACGGCCACCAAGGGGCCTCCTGCCAGCAGGCTGCCCATGGCTGCCGCCTCAAACATGCGTTGGCCATCGCTCGAGCACATGTTGATCAGCTGGAAACATCAGTGCAGGCATATGTATACTGTAGAACATTTTACTATTCCTGCCATGTTGGCTTCTGCACAGATGTCTATATGTCTTCAGTTGGGTGGGATTTATCTCGACTGATCATCTGCAATTACAGACTGGTGATCAAGTAAAGAATTAAAAAAGCCCAAAGTCTTTTGGTAATATGTTGGGCCATCACAAGCCACTGGAACAACTTCAATACACCTTGGCAGTGATTCTACAATTCTCTGGAACTGGGGGGATAAATCCCATTCTTCCAAAACATATTCCCTCAGTTAGTGTTATGATGGTGGTGGTGTAGAGTGCTGTCTAACATGCCACTCCAATGTCTCTCATAAGTGTTCAACTGGGTTAAGATTTGGTGACTGTGAAGGTCATAGCATATGATTTACCTAAAACTCATCAAACCATTCATTGTGTTTTTCTGCCTGGTGGGATCATCCTGGAAGAGACCATTCCTATCGGGATAGATATCCTATCTCAAACCATGCCGGTAAAAGCCCATAGCATAACAGAACCACTGTTTTTCCTTTGTCACCCATCTGTAACTGCTTTGATTAACAGGTGCTGCAACAATGCTGGGAATTTTACTGGCCATGCTGTTAGACACCCCTACCCTGTAGCTCTTTTTCCATCCACACTGTTTTAGTCATTTTATAGTCCTTCATCAAGCCTCAGTTTCTGACCATGGCACTGCTGTTGACTGGCTGTTTTGAATTCAGCAGTGAAATAAGGTCACACTAATTGTATACCTCCAGATGTGGAACTGTTAAAATGATCAGCTGGGAGTGTAGCTACAAGGTAGGTGTACATAATAAACTAGCAAATGAAGGACACTCTTCATGACTCACCTCTCCGACTGACTTCTCGCGCAGGCTGCGGAGGTGCAGGATCTTGTGGAAGGCCATGGTGAGGATGGCGCCGCGCAGGCGCGTGCCCGTGCGGTAGTTGAGTGCCCAGGTGAGGGCAAGTGACCAGGAACGCAGAAGCTCGGTGCCCAGCATACCGAGCACCAGCAGCAGGCCGTAGGGCAGATCGGGCTCACTCTTCTGAGTGTACTCCAACAACCGCCTTACCACAAAGGCCTATAGAGAAAGGGAGGACGAGCAAGGGGGCGACAGGACACAGCACGCGTGACTGAGGGCACACACGCACACGCCTCCTTGCATCAACAGTCCTACCGTCATCCTCACTTCGCATTCCTTATTCTTTCTAGTTATCCTATCCAAAGTGCACTAGATATCTTATCGAAGTGCACTAGATGCAAGGTTGAGAAATGGATTGAATGGTGTTCTAATCGTTTAAAGAAGTCAGTGAAGGTATAGCAACTTCTACTGAGAAGAAATGGCAGCCATTTTGAGATTGTGTTCTAATCGTTTACCTTAGATGGCCCTTTTCTCTACCCTTTGAAAAGAACAAGAGAGACAATGAAACAGCACCAATAGCGCTAGGTTTTTGGACAAATAAAAGACATTGCACTGCTAACAACAAGTTATTACAGACATCCCTTTGTTTTGGCGGATTCAAAGGCATTTTACCTACAGTCACATCAGGCTGGGATACAGGACGGAGACGCACTTTTGTTTTAATACCTGAAAATCAATATCAGTTAAATCAAAAATTAGGAGCAAAGAGCATATAGGTATAGGAGACAAGAACAAGAACAGCCACTTCAGCATCACACAAATACCACATACACGCATACGCATCACTCGTAATTTCACACACATTGGCATTCAGGAGATCTCATCATACATACTGAGAACATTCGCCACCATTCGCATATGGTTCATCACAGCAGCAAGATTTTATTTAAAAAAAAGAAAGAAAAAAAAAAAAGAATGTGGATATGACATCCGTCAGAGTGGATACGACATCCATGATGCACATTCATGAAACAATAAAAAACATGTACCAGGAAAACAAAATGTACAAGATGCAGAGAAAATAAATTTAAAAAGCAAAAAATTTAACTAAACAAAACGAGTTTAGGTCAAAGGTCTTCCAATCTCTCATCGGAGCAAGAGTCATTTGTAATTTGACAGGATTTGCATACTTGTTGCAATACTTGTCTTCTTGTCTACTTGTATTCAGCTCAGTGGAACAGCTTTAAGAAAAAAAAAAATCCCCACAAACGGTTAAAAAAAAAAAAAAAAAAAAAAAAGACCACTGAGGTCACTGAAGGAGTCCATAGATGACGTGTTCAGAAGAATTAATCAACATACAAAGAAAAATGAAATGATGTTCAAAATGCACCAGGGCATCTCTCCAGCATAAGAGCTTATCAGTCCAAACAAGACTTTCAAGACAAGTCCAGTTTCTTTCCTGTTTCAGGATTTTGCTTTGCTTAATCAACAGTCCATCTGTACGTAGCTAAATGACGGACATGGAGTCCACTTCAATTACAAATGACACATTAGACAGCTTTAGGCGTAATTAATTTCCAAACCAGTGACATTTCTGCTGGATCAAATCAAGAAACAATTTTTGGATGTGAGAGCAAAATAGAGATACGAGAGCGTGGAGAGAGAGAGATTATCAGAAAGGGAAGAGAGAGAGAGAGAGACAGATGGGGAAGGGGGGGAAAAAAAGGAGCATAAACTCTTGATCCAGCCCTGCATAAGGAAACGTGCCCTTACCTCGCGGGCGTCATCACGTGTTCTGTCTGCCAGTGTTCACTCCGCTGGTAAAACCGACACCCTGTGGAATCTAAAGAATAGCCTCTGTCACATGTCTCTCACATGGGGCCACAGCCACCTCTGTCCCCCGAGCAAACCCCCAACCCAACCCACATTCTCCCTCCATTAGCCATCTTCCCAAAAATGTTGCCTAACTCAAAAAGAAAAAGGGAAGGAAGGCTTCCTTTAGCTAGATATTCTGTTTTACTCTGTGTCAAGGACGTCTCCCTGAACAAATCTATCTAGAATGATCAGTAGTAATGGAGACCAGTTGCTGCTGAGTATATAATATAGGTCTTTTGGGATTTTGGGTCAAATCTGGAGTCCTCCAGAGGGTGAGGGAGGCAGAGACTTGCCGTGTCACCATGGAGGGACAGTGACAGAAGCTCTCCTTGTAAAGCCAGTTAGCCTATCCTCCTAACGCACCTTGTGCACACTAGTGCTTTTGCATCACTGCCATACAATCTGAATTTGACAAAGCAGTAGTGGATAATGATGCAGCTTTCTTAAAATTCAAAAAGGATGACTATGCTCTCTGGTTAGTCTGACTTCAAAGAAGAATTCAGTTGTTTCACTTCTGGGCACTTCATAACACTTACCTGGTAGTTTGGAGATATCTTCAGAGCAAAGTTACTTTCACAGTCCAATCTCATATTATCACGGTTTTTCCAGTCACAGTTTCAGTGTGGAATCTAACATGTCAATATGTGATTTACAAAGAGCAAAAAGGATTGATCACATTATGAACGTGGGCTGAGATTTTATTTGAAACCCTGTAGACACTATATCAGGACAAAAAAAAAGAACATTCCCCTCACCCAAATGTACTCATCTTTAATTTTGAAACAAGGCTAAGCTGCTGATGTATTTAAGGAAGATATAAGATTGCACCAATTTAGGAACATTTATGGAAATTCTTTGGGTAATATGGATTTCCTTAATTGCCAGATGTAGATTGAGTAAAAAAAATCCAAAAAAGAAAACATCAGTCCTGCTTAGTTGACTGATTGCATTGTGGTAAAGGGAAACCTGTGTACATTATTTTCTGCCAGACAATTCCTTTACACGCTCTTGATGACACTAAAATCAACATAGTTCTCAATATGTCTTAGGTCATCTCAGCAAATGAGCACTTCTGAGACATACAAAAGGTTGACCTAAACATCTGATGTACTCACCAATGCCCCAGCAAGTGCTGTGAAGAACCCAGAAGTAAAATAAAATGGAATTGCCCTTGAAGTGAGTAAGCCCTCCTTAACAACATGAAACATATCTAGAGGGAAAGAAAAGTGGAAACCTTTCCAGGAATGCAATATAAATTCATAATATATATACTTATATATACGAACCAACAAGTGCATGAAACTCTTTTGGCCATTGGGGAACAATGTAAGTGTTATTTTGTTTTTAAAATCCTACAAAGAAAGAAACCTGTGATGGAACTAAGAAACGTCAGAATCAGACATGGTAGAAAACATTTACTTGCCATCTTTGAAAGGAAAAAAAACAGATAGAAATAAAGTAAATAAATAAAACAAAATAAAGGCCGCAAAGATTTTTTTTTATCTAGTTAATTTGCAAGCTAATCCCAAAAGTATATCATATAACAATCCCACATGTTGGTTTGACGTGTCACTTTTAAAGCACTAAATAAATAGCACTATTATCGTAATTGCATTTTGGCAACCACACAAATATAAACACAATAATGGTAACAGCTCTGGTAAATCTTACGACACATTCCTATTCATCCTATTCACCTTCCATGCCCCATCAAAACACTCACCTTTGTGTTTGACCTGAAGGGGCAGGCTTCGGTCAACCTCAGAGCTAATGATATATAGAAAGACAGAGTGATAGACAGCAAAAAGAAAGAGAGGAAAGAGAGAAAAGGAGAGGCAGAAGCTGAGATGGTGTTACTTACTGGGCCGCTGAAGCCCGCGAGCTGAGTGACCATGAGGCACAGGATGGACAGCAGCAATCGGGTACGACAGAACAGCCAGACAACACGATGGAGAGAAGCCTGGTCCCCTCGCTCGTTCAGCTCCTTCTCCCAAAGTCCTGCCAGCCTGCAAATACACACCAAGTCACATAGTTGACATATACAACCAACCTTCTTCCATCAGTTTCCCACATTCAGTAAGATTCAAATCATCCAAGACATGTTGTGGCCATTCTTTAACCAACTGTGGTCACCATAAGACCTTCAATGATTTTCAAGACTCACAAATGTCCTAGCAGGACTAAGCCTCCCAAGCTGTTCAAAAATAAAAGAGACAGCAATATAAGGTTTCATTTTGGCACCCACAACAGATTATTTGCTGTTAACAAATGTCTTAAGGCAGATTATTTTGGATCTTTGTTGAAGTAAGAGCAACAATGGAATTTTTGTAGAGGTTTGACAGTTGGAGTTGGAGATCTCCCTAAAAATGATACCCCTACACATATTACATGCCAAAGCTCTTTAAAGCAGACAGTATATACAGTGGGGTCCAAAAGTCTGAGGCCACACTGAAAATCTTGGATTTCATTTCATTTAAAATTGGAAATAAACAGAAGGTTTTAGAATTTTGAAATATTTAAAACAAGGAAAGCAAACGTTCTATATCTTGAATATTTAATATTCAAGATTCTGCCCTATTTCTAGGTCCCTATTTAAGTGTAAGCAAATTTGTGATATTGACCATGTTAACTACTTTGTATAAAATGTCAGATCTCTTCTACTGAAGCATGTGTTCATTCAGACGACACTCTGATGGATCTGATCTAAAATGGATCAAAAGCTTTGGTACAAACTTGTGGAATCTATGCCAGCTCAAGTGCATATGTCATTAAAGCAAAATGGAGGCATACCAAATACTAAGAATCTTTTCTAAAGATTCTACTTTTCACTCAAGTTGTTGTCAATAATATAATTTGTAGTGAAATTAGAAAAGAATGCAAAATAGAAGCATTTTCACTAGTAGTCTCAGACTTGTGGGCCCCACTGTATATCATGGGCAAGTGTGAGCTCCTGGCCATGAAGACTTCCTTTGAGCAAAGGAGACACTCATTAAAGGAAAACCAACAGCCAAATAACTAAACCCTAGACGAGCTCAACGGGCACAGTATATCAGGAGATTCGATTTTATAGTTACTTGTAGCCTTGGCTCCAAGAATGCCAAGGCTGTCACACTCTCTACTGTTCACAAGGTCAATCCTTGCCCATTCTGCCTCCATCATGCAGCGTTGCCCCAGTCAGGTGGGAAAATTATGGAGGAAATCCGACGGACATAGTGTCCTGTGGATATGACATGTTCCTCAGACCATGAGAAATCAGGTTATTGGGTTTACTCCTTACCCAGTTCTTCAGAGAACCACCCATGCCTGTTCCTCATTGACCCTGATCACACATTAGCATCGACTTTCTAGCTCTAATTGATTCGCTATCCATTGGGGTGTTTTATCAATAGATTTTTCCAAAGCTTGCCGACTAATCCCAGTACCCAAGCTTCCCACAGCTAGAGAAAGAGCAGAACCGATATTCCACAATGGTATCCCGCAGGATATAGTATAGGTAGAGCTGTCTGCACACATTAATATCAACATGAGCCTCACAGTCTCAAGACTAAGGACCTACGACTAAGAGTTAGTTTACTGTATATGGAGTGAAGATCCACATGGTTTTATACTGACCGTTTGCCGTTGGTCTCACAGCTCTCCCACTGCGATACAGCCCAAATGTCCTCCAGGAGTAGCTGGCCTTTCTTGTGGGCCATTTTGGCCAGCGGCGTGAGCCAGCTGAAGGTCATGAAGGAGAAGAGGCCGGCGTTGTCCACCGGGTGCTCATGTCTGAGATGGACACAGATAGATAAGCGAAAAAGATGTCTTTCATTCCCTTAGAGAAATGTCCTTAAGACACAAGTTAGTTCCTTTTATGACATACATTATGGCAGCTATAAACACCTCTCTTTTTTCTATCTTGAGGTTAATAAGACAAAAAAAAATGTAACCAAGAAACCAAAATAGCACAAAGGCCTCCATCCTGAAGATTTTCCTGTGTGGGAAAACCTAAAGGAAGCCCTGACACTGGAGACTCCTTCCATGAATCCTAAATAAATGCCTGTTCATGATACTAAGAACTGAACATGTTAAATCTATGCGAAATCTGCCTGTGTAAGCTGTTATTATAGAAACGATAACATATTAGAACAGGCGTGTTAATATAAACCTGTGATTTGCCTTACAGCCAGAACTACTGTTAATTAATAAACACCTTCAGACCGATCAGAAGCGAGAATTCAACAGCACTGTGGTGTAATCTAAATAAATAAATAAATAAAATATTTATGCGCAGAGCAGAAAAATGAAGAAGCTTGTTTTTGTAACATATTGGGTATTGAGATACAGTGTGACCTTCTTAAAAATGACACACTAAAATCTTACTTGCTGGTGGAGCGGAAGGGCTTAAGGACACCGACGCTGTGGTGGTACTTGCTCCGGCCTCCTTCCTCCTCCAGCTCTTTAGCGTGAGCAACGCTGCCTCCGTCCAGTGGGAAGCCGCCTTCAGCCCGGCCTGCTGTCTCCAGAGCATCCTAACACACACACAGACATGAGTCAGCAATTTTTTTGCCTCTGCGCTATCACTGTACCAACCTAACAGAGCAAAAATGGAAAAAGGAAGTGAGCAAGTGTCTGAAAGCAAGTGATAGGTCATATGTTAAAGCTTAGAAGAAACAGCACGACTCAGTTCTTTTAAGCAAACAGGTCACATGGCAAACACAACGAATGTATAGTCACAAGCACTTTTCAGAAAAAGGCTCATGACATATACACCACACACACACATGCATACACACACACGCACAATTCCTGTGCAGGTCTGGTTCAATAAGCCATCAACAAACATGTATACCACCCTTTAATCTGTCGTTCAGCTTTGAAGCGATCGTTTGGCCAAAAATGAATTTACACGATTTTCCAATTACATCAAATTTAGTCCATCTATCAGGACGCTTGCTTGCTAAAGTCTGATCTTCTTCCAGAGGAGCACTGTGCAAGCTGCATGTTTAAATCACCACACACTGGGTAGAATTTTAGATCAGAAGTGATCTGGATCATTGTACAATTTGATTAATTTACTCTTCTGTTTTCTGATCATGTGCAAATGGTTTTTGCATAGCGCTAAACTGGTAGCTATGAGCTTTCCTGATTTGTTAGCTACATTAGCTTCGCAGCTGCAGTACAAATGTCAAAACTGACCAATTTTTGCCAAATGTTTCAATATTTGTTGGAAGTGAAAAACAAATTCATTTAATTTTTCACCAAACTTTTCCTTTAATGCGTCTCATCTCTGTTCTTTCTATCAGATTCTAATCTGCGTTCTATTCTTGAAGTTACTGTAGGCTATCTTGAGAAGGGCAGATGGTGACACTGCAGTGGTATAATATTTGAGCTTTATATCAGAGTGTAATTTCATCTACTGCACTCTGTCTGCTTGAAGCCTGACTAGTCAGTTTGCCAGTAGTTTCTCTGAATTACTGTTTTTCTTTCAGCATTCAAATTTTACTATTATAAATCATTATAAAAGTGTAAGCCTGGAGGAGCAAAGGCTAAAGCTGAAAGTACACAATCAGAACCACAGGACACATTATCATGATAATAATTACAAAAATAACTCAAATGGTTATAACAGTAAAGGCCCAGGGCCCCTGTGTGCGCGCTCACTGCTATGGCCCGGGATCGATTCCCAGCCGAGGAACCAGCCCCTGGGGTTGCAAAATCAACATAGGAAAAAGAGGAACAACAACAATGTAACAATAAAGACCTGAGAACCATGAACAGGCCAGGCTAAACAAGTATGTCTCTAATTCAGCTGAGTGTTTGGGGCCATATAAGAAAATCAGGAAGTACAAAAACCTTGTTCATCTTTTTATTTTGTGGGTCAAAGATAAGAAATGGTTTCCAAGCAACAGAACTACTGAGATTTTATTTCTGAACTTCTGCACTTGAACCTGAACTTCTACTAGAAAAGTATTATTTAGGCATATTATTCATTCTTTGTAAAATAAACACAAAAAAGAGATATCCTGTCTTTGGCAGTTATACAGTATATAAATAGGTTGTACTAGTTATGTAGTGATGTCCCATCTAAAACCTGTGTAGTCAAAAGTACACTGTTTTCTGTATTACTTAGACTTGGACATATTGGTAATTGGACTCTTGGTCTTGGGCATTGCTTTTGCTAAACACGGTCATGGTGTCAACTGAGAGTTTGTGCAGATATAATGTTCATGTTATCTTTTATTTGTGCATGCACAACTTTTGACAAGAAGTAATTCCTTCTTCTAGAGAGCAGCCTAATCACTGGCGCGATGCAAGAATGAAGCCAATGAGTTGAAGTAAAAGCTTAACCTCAAAAAAAGGATTTGATAGTTTTTGGTCTCAATCTTAACTTGGTTTTGCTGTTATTTAGACTCAATATTGGTTTTGCCTCGAGACTCAGTCTTGACTGGTCCTGGTCTTGGACTTGGCAATGAGAGACTTGACTACAGCTCCATTCCTGAGAATGTCTATACTGTTACAAATGGTTTAGAGAAGGATTTCTGATCAATTTTAGTTTCGGCTGGTTCAAGTACACAAGTGTTAAAAGCTGAAGTCAAATTCAAGCTGAAAGTCTACACTTCAATCACATCTCGATTGCTTCAGTTCAAATCCATTATGGTGGTCCACACCATAGGCACCATAGGCACCATAGGTGAGGCAAGATCATGAAAACTGTGTCGCTGTCCAAATACTTATGGATCTGTATGTTTCACAATGAGGGTAACTACGATTACATGCTTTGAACTGCTTTGGAAATGTGTATGGGCTTGGGAAAACCCTTCACATGGTGAAATTTTAACATTTTCTACAATATATAGTTCTGAAAACTTCAAGATTTCCTAAACTAAATCATGTTCCTCTTTTGCACGCCACGTTCATATACTCGCATGAAGACACACATGGACACGCGTCTCTGTCACAATGGCACTTCACAAAGCTAATGTTCCACCCAGCCAGTGGAAAGAAAAGTCTCACACTGCATCCCTCACACACTGCTGATGTTATGACTAACTACTCTGACCAGAAGACACATTATGAGTGTGTGCATGGAGAAGAGAGGAAAAGACGATGCTTGCTCTCTATATATAATGACAAGGCGTGCTGTTATAGGAAAATAATCAATGTCAGAGTAGTGTAATGTGGACCAATGCAAAAACCGGAGTTAATGTTACCACCCTGAACTTGATTAATTTCCCATAAGAGCATATCCTGTAATGTTTTATTCCTCTTGTAGCACAGCAATTAGCCAAGGATTATTAACAAATGACACGTCATACATTTTAATGATGTAAAAATGACACGTCATACATTTTTAAATGCTGACTTTACAGCAGCTTTAAACCTGCCTCTCCCTTTTCTTCTTTCATGTTAATAAGATAAAAAAAACATAGCTTGTCACTTTCCTGAGAAACTATACCCTCCTTCCATATACGTTAAATAACGATCTCCTTACAGTAAACTTCACCATATCAACGACGATACATTAAATAACAACATTCTTTAAAATTCATTTATTAAGCTTAGATTATGTGGATCATCTCTCATACAAGCCCATGTGTAAGTTACTATAGAATTGGTAATGTATTAGAAGGAGCGTATTAATATAAACCTGTGAATAGTCTTGCACTGTGAATAGTCTTACTGTCAGAGCTGCTGGTATAGAAAATTAATCAACAGTTCCTGACCAATTGAATTCGAGATCTCGGCAGCACCGAGGGAGGGAACATTTAACAGCCCTTGAAGGCAGAAAAAGCAAGCAGGATTATCCGGGAACTAAAGAGAACACAATGTTCTTTAAAGTGTACCCAGTCAGAGTAAAAAGTAAAACAGACTACACTCAGCTCACCAGCTCATAAATGCTTTAAATCAAAGCATGACTGGCAGCATTCTGTACTTTTACCTCTTGCATGCAAATCAGAGAGATCTCTGAATCGTACATGCATCCGTGAGTCATAGGTTCATTAACCTGAACTGCTGACAGATGCCTTAAACCCGACACGCCACTTTGCTTAAAAAACAACGAGGCTCATTGATCCGACTGAGAACCTCCTTGTACAATGACAATGCGTAAAGTGTGCCGCAGAGTTCACTGACGTGAGGCTGCAGACTATCTGGAATTTGTCATGCGCTGCATAAAGCCACAGCTTTGTTCCCCCTCAGTGGAGGGATGCTCGACGTGGCAAGAGATGTCGCAAGCCACACGCAACCTTCCTCTGCTTTCCAGACACTTCAGTCACTCCAGATGGAGAACAACTGCACTATGACAGCACGTCAGCATAAAATAAAGGCCCAGAGTGACGTATCAATTTCCACCAGCTGAATCTAAAGCCATGATATGAGAGCATGAATGAAAAGATCTGCCAAGACAAGGATATGTTGTGAGCCAGTGTGATCAGTAGTCTTTTAGTAATTCTGCCTCGAGGATCATACACTTATAGTGCCTACTGGTTTTTTCGGTGAAAAATTATAATCATGATAATAATGAGGATTGTGATCTTATCACCTGATCTCATTAGGCAGCAACTGAACCACAAACGAGTCTTGTTCAGAGTGTGAAGGATAAATGCAATTTAAAAATACTCAAATTCTCCTGCTGCCTTAAAAATACTCAAAACAGATAGCTGACCTTATGCTACCTCTCTCAAATGGGACAGCCATCTCCGAAGTGCAAATACTGGCAAAAACAAATGTTGCCTACCTAGGGAGCCTACCTCCAAATGAAACACAGTGATAACACATTGGGTTATGGTGTTATAGGAAAATAATAAATAACAAGACGGGGTGATGTAATGCGACGCAACGCAAGGCAAAAGAAGTTAATCATTTTCCAACAACAGCACAACCTGGTGTGTTTTATTCCTTTTATACCACAGCAATTTGCCAACCATTACCAATTCTAATTTATTAATAAACAATACACTGTGGTTTTAACCTTTTACAGGTACATCTAATGTTATAGAACATCCCTGAAACAAGTTAGCTCCTGTTATCATGTACGTTATAGCAGCTATAAGCAGTCGCTCCCTCATCAGGTTCTGCTTTTTCTCTCTTTCTTTCTCCATTGTCATTAATACAACAACATCAACAACAAACACACACACACACACACACACACACACACACACACACACACACAGCTTGTCTTGTTACTGAGAAACCAAAGGCCTCTGTGCTGAAGACTTTACCAGAGCCATGCTTTCTGGGTGTGGAGGGATGGGATTACTTTCCTTCCTCTGTCAATCACAGCAAGATTAACCAATCGTGGGCATCTGTGAGTTCATGTATGTGGAAGAGCGTAGATAGCACTTTACTCTGAGTGTGTTACGCTGCCCTGTGATGCAGCATGAACAGCAGTTAAAAAATAGAGTTGGCAGGTTTCACTTGTCACAGCAAAGTGTCCCTGGTGGTTTAACGGCAAAGGATTCTGTACTCTTAACGCCAAGGCCCGGATTCGATTCCCAGCCAGGGATCCAACCCAGCCACTGCGAGTGTACTTTCAGTGCTTGCCCTAAGCCTTAGGAAGGACATCCGGCATAAAACCTGTACCAAATCAAACATGCCAACGATCTGCTGTGGCAACCCCTAATGGGAGCAGCTGGAAGAAGAAGAACAACAACATGTTTTGGAGCAAGCAAGAGTTAGCCTTCACTCTCTTCAGATGATAGCTGTTGTATCAGCTGGATTATGTCTGGGAACTGGCAGGTGACCAATTGCAGAAGGGGGGGATAATTTTCCGGTATAATAAAATGATAAAGGATTGATGTACAACCTTTAGAGGAAAATAGTTTTCTTACATAATGCAAATGCACAAATGCTGTGCATTAAAAAGGAAAAAAAAGGGAACGTTCTGCATCCCTGGCTTTTCTGAATGAAAACGCTTAAAAAAAAATGCTTTCTGCAGTGCAAGGACAGCCCCCTCCCTTCAGCGTCCCTCAATCCCTCCTCATTCTTTCCTCCTGTTCTCTTTCCTCCTTTCTCAAACATGGTCACGTTGCACAGCCTCCTCAGGCAAGAGAGAGGGAGGGGGGGATCGACCTATCGGTAGCCAAGGCTGCTCTACGCATCACTGCAAGTCTGCAGAGCCATTGGCAGTTGGTGCCAGAAAGGGCGGGCTCAGGTTATGTAAACAACTGAGCACAGCAGAAAGAAAGCAGCCAATCAGAATCCGGCCGGGCAGCCCCAGTGGAATACTGAACGGTGGGGAGAGAGAAAGAGAGAGAGATAGAGAGAGATAGGCTTGACAGTGCAAGACAAAGAGAAAAAGGGCAACAGAAGACCCTCGCCTAACATGCTGACTAATTGCTGATTGGTGAAAGCGGACAACAATGCGAGGGAGGGACGTGGTGTCCAAACACAAAACAACAGCTGTATGTTCTTTAGCACTAACAGCGTATGACTGCGTCAGCATCATCCCACATCCCTAAAACTGACACTTACGCTGAGAACACAATCAAGCCCAGACACAAACATGGAAACATTTCAGGAGCGCTTTAATAGATGTTGAACACTTCACACTGACCTGGACGTTGGCGAGCTGATAGTGGTCCACTTCATTTGCTGGTAAAACCTCTCTGGAGGGAACGGCCCTGTACGCAGGACCTGCTGCCAGGCAGTCCTTTCCCAAATCATGTTCTTTCATCTTCTTTCATTAGCAACCATAGGAGCGCTTTAATGGCCTCCACTCTGAGCTTTTATCTACCCAAGCCATCAGACACCAGAAAAACAAAGGTCATATATAAACAAAGATATCTGTCTATAACTAACTGATTCATATCACTTTTGGTTATTCAGATTATATGCCATGAATTCCCACGTTAGCTATAGTATAAGAATGACTACAGGTTTTAAAATATACTGTATATAATGACTTAATAATAAGATACTAAATGTAAAAGGCATTAAAAAGATCCTTTTTTTGAATATAATAATATTAATATAACACAATTATACAATATATTGTTTATAAATAATATATAATATTAGATATTGTACAATATATTCATTATACTGTTATCTTGATTGCTCAAATATATCATCATTACCCCTGGAATCCATTCGGAAAGTGGTTGCCTAGGTTGGCAGCATTTTTAAAAAAATTTTTTTTTGCAGGCATAAAGACACCTAAGTCTAGTTTCCAAAAATTTTCCAGAACTCTATTTATATCTAAAAAAAAAAAAAAGAAGAAGAAGTTTGTCCCATTTGGATGGTGGCATAAGCACAGCTGACTTATAAAATACCGTCTAACTTGGATCTTTCTCAGCCCAAATGTTAAATAAAACCAGGTACAGGAAAATGTCTTTTTTTTTTAAATTAAATATTCTTTTATCAGCACAATATTGTAATGATGCTGCAAGTCAGAAATAATAGTCATACTACTAATGATAATAATTATAATAGTATCTAAATATGGATTAATTTAGTATTTTACTGGTGATAGAAAATCTGCTCTTTATCTATTTTATAGTCGCATCTA
This sequence comes from Pangasius macronema, assembly GCA_037577455.1. Taxonomy (NCBI): domain Eukaryota; kingdom Metazoa; phylum Chordata; class Actinopteri; order Siluriformes; family Pangasiidae; genus Pangasius; species Pangasius macronema. The sequence goes on from CM074950.1 coordinate 20,698,253, forward strand.
GCTGGTTGACAAAATCCCCCAAAACATTCAGCATATTTCATTTAACTCGTTATTTAATATCTAGGAGTGTTTAGAGCAGGGGAAATATTTCCCCAAACTGTTCCGATGTCTGATAACACCGAAACACACCACAAGTATGTCCTGTTTTCTTTCTCCTTCCTACATTACAGTATTTAATGACATCCTCTGAGGCCCACCAGGACAAGCATCCAAACACGTCTAAGGGGAAGTTCCTACAGAGCATGGACGAGAAACCTATACTTCCTCATGAACTTTTCCCATCATGTAATGCACTGCACTGTTTAATGTCTGATAGAAAGTGTCTGATGTAAGTAAACACCTGTAATCTGATAATCTGCTAACTAGAAATAAGGCTGAACTTGACTTTGACTGTTCTCCTCATTTACTGGTAGGTAAACAACAAGATCATGACCAAGGGACACACTAAGATTATTGTCTATGGCACCAGTCAGAGAAAAGGCAAGCTTTTACATGAAGAAATGTTATTTTTTAAAATCATTTTATATATAATAGGCATCTTGAGGGAAACCGGCTGTTTTGGCTACATCACCAGACAATCAGCAGTTTATATCAGACAAACCTCAAATGCCTAAAATATTGATATATTGTATATATTTGTATATACAGAGTTATATAATCATCTAGTGTCATACAAGCTGGTTATTTAATTCCAGTTACATTATTCGTTTTTTTTTTATGCTGTCCTTTTTAGTTTACATCTAAAACCATTTATTTCACTATAGGTAAAAACACCTTTGCCAAGGAATCGGTATCGTTAAACGCTTATTTAGACAGTTTCACAATAAGAAAGACGGGATTCAGGAGAAGTTTACCTGAGAGCTTCCTCTTGACGATCTGCAGATTTCGAATAGCAGAAAAAAAAAACAAAAAAACAACTCGCTTATGAAGCGTCCTAGCGGCGCTGCGAGGCCCACAAGCATGATGGGAAATGTAGTTCCTGTTACTACAGGCTCCGCGTAAAGTTCTCGCTAAAAGACTACAATACCCATAAGGCACTAAATACAGGAATTAACGCGAAACAAAAAAAGGACAGTAAACAGGATGAGCTTGTATTACACAAAACATTTTCCTATTATCTTCCGTCATTTCATGTAATTTATCTTTGCAATGTCATTGTCTATGTTAGACATAAAGAAAATACGTACTTCCGGTTACTGACGATGTGTACACTGTATATGGTGTAAATCAGCTTCCTATCGCTTCTGTTCCTCTGGATTAACTTTAACTCATCACCAAGCCATTTTTTGCCATTATTGTGTGTGTGTTTATGAACAAAGAAACACTAAAATAGACCGCACAGAAGAATACACTTGATCAACAAAGCACCAAAGGTTACACTCTAGGCCTATGTAATTTACATTCCATTACACTCAAGACTATATATGCAATCTTCATAGCTGCAGGTGAAGCTGGCAGATTATTATTATTTTTGCATTCAAACCAGATGCAAACATTGCATGACAAATAACCAGATACTTCAGTTTGGTTTAAAAACAAAAAATGCCTTGGGATAAAGTAAACTTTACCAAAACTGTCAATGATCACATTCACAATGTAAGACTGAAGTTCCTCCCAGCCTGAATGTGTACATATGATGTCCAGACCCATGTGAACATCAAAACATGTGGTGACTGAAGTGACAAGCTGTAGATACGTTCACGGTCACTACTGATGTTTTTGATGTAGACTAGATTAGAAAAAATTGGGGTTTCTTCAGACAGGATGAAACAGGGGACAAGCTCAGACATCTTTTTCATTGCTGGGATTGCTCACAAACTTTGTTTTTTATTCATGACATATGAATTCATTAAAAAAAGTGCTTGTGGGAGATTTCAAGGCAGAGGTCTATTACCATCTGTCTCTTGCCATTTGCTCTACCATGGTAACTTGCCTCTTTGCACATTACTAAGTACTACACATAACTTCTATATTTGCACTGAGCTGGGCTCTACTGTGTCTACCTCATACCTTGCACGTGTGTGTGTGTGTAATATATTATATACCCATACATAAAATGTATGCATGTATACACACACACACACACACACACACACACACACACACACACACACACACACACACACAGCTATTTGCACTTCTGGTTAAATGCTAACTGCGTTTCATTGGCTATGTATTCGTACTCTGCACAAGAAGAAAGAGAAGCAGCCTTTGTCACATAAACATTACTGCACAGTGAAATCCACATATCCCAGCTTGTTAGGAAGCTGGGGTCAGCCATGATACAGAGCCCCTGGAGCAGAGAGGGTTGACGGCCTTGCTCAAGAGCCCAACAGTGGCCCTTGACCCTCTCTGCTGACAAATGACAAAGCTGAATCTAACCTAATCTACCAATAATGGGTCACTTCCTAATCTAGCAGAAGGAATGTAATAAATGCTGAATTGATGGCAGTTTCCATTATAAGTTAATACAAAAAGAAAAGGCAACTACATTATCATTCCTGAGAAGTGTACTGGTCTGCATCTGTCCTCGGTGATATAGATTTCAATATCAAAAATGATAGGAGACATTACCACCCTTGCAAAATTGTTTACATTAACCTTAAAAAACAAACCAAAAAAAACTGAGAATGGTGCAGGTACTTGAAGCCTTTTGTTTTCGTCTTTAACGGTCCACTGTCAATCTTTCAGGAGTCTTAATTCCATGTACATCATTAAATGGGTGTGTTATTTTTATTTATACATCTTGGAATATTTCTGCTTTTTTATTCACAATACTGCTGTTATTTGTTATAATACTGCTGTTATTGTTCATAACGAGTGTCTTACAATCATTACAATCCAATATACTTACCATCCTCAATTTTTCCCCCTTACATTAAGCCAGTTGTCAGCTTTCAGCCTTACTCTACCCTACAGCCCCAATTTCTTGGGAATTCTATATTGTAATGCAGTCTGTGGTTTGTCTATGGTATCTGTTATATAATTCAATATTTTATGTAAAAGTATAAACAATAGTCGTACACACCGGGGACCGAATGAAATGACATTAGTCACGTCGGAAACCAGGGAAACGTTTGGTCTAGGTACATGTTTAATAGACTTGAATAAACAGAAAACAGGCAGACAATTATTATTAATTATAATTACATTTAATTTGCATTAAGTATAATTATAATTAATGAACTTTTTTGGGAAGCCCATTATACACGGGAGGGGTACAGCATCTGAAACACACACACAAAAAAAGAACATTTTAGTGCTACATTCAAGAGCAATAGCAAATAATTTCAAACCACACACTGGAAAATGATTACAATGACATTATATATAATAAAATAGTTAAATATTAACTAATTAAGATTAAACTACAGTAAAATCTACTTCCTTAGAGCGCCAAGGAAGATTGTTGTATACAGAAGCAGTGTTTGAATTAGGAAAAGGAGATAAGTCCGTGTTGAAAAATATTTTGTAGGACTAGATCTACAAAATATAGGAGTTGTCGGTTCGTTAATATTGTTCCCAGATTCTGCAGAGCAAAAATGGCCTATGCCTTTTAAGCAAGACCAGAAAAGATTAAGGAGATAGAAAGCCAATCTGCATGATCTGAGATCAGTCTGCGTAAGACAGACAACATGAAGGACTATCTTGATTGAGATTAAGTTAGATGATTTAAATGTTCGTTGGGAAATACGATGCCTGCAGCTTGAAGATGGACAAAGATAAACTGTGTTATCTTATTACACGTTTCCTTTTTGCCCATTTCCTTCTGACACAGCCCCCCACTCCATAATCAATGATTTTTCTTAATAGGATTAATGATGCTCCATGAGATGTTTGGAATTTTTATTTTAAAACCAAACCTTTTCCAGAACTTTCCATAGCTCGTGTCTCTTCATGTGCTGCAAGCTACATAGACTGCCTGCTACCCCACTTCATTTGTTTACTTTAAAGCTAAAAATGCAATGGCACAGCAGTCATAGCAAAAATAAGCAGGAAAAAACCCCACCAAACTACTTGCCAATTCAATTTTAATGAGCCAGCGTTTTTTTCTGCACTTTGGATCTTAGTGAAGGTAATGTATATGAAATGTATATGCTGAAATTTCCCTCAACTGTGTGAAAACCTCTTTGGTTAGACACATCAAATGACATGACAATCCCCAAAAACCTGTTATTTAGGGATTGATATGATGGAAAACGCAACACCACTGTTGGATAGGTACTTACATTGCATGGGTATTTCGACTTACCTTATTATAACCGTGTGTACTCTTTATGTCCTATAAAGCTCTTATGTAGTATGCATATAGAGGCAAATAAATATATTACACCCTAGAACACCAATAAGCCCCTGTGCTGAGGCAAAACAATCAAAACTCCTATTAAGGATGCACAATGAGTCAAAAAAGAAAAATCATTATACTAGTGATATTTTGATCTCTAGATCCTGCTAAAACACAGCTGGCTAAACAGTGGTTTTTGCTGAGTGGCAAGGGAGCGAAATTACCCAAATCCTCTCCCCTGTCGATCAGAGCGACACTAGCCAGCACTTGGGTAAATGAGTTAAACCCCTCTAAAGAGCCCTTCTTGATTCTCATGTCAGAACTAAGCAGGTTAACATACAGAATCAAATCATGACCCTTGAGCTATTTTATAGGCCATCCAGAGCAGCTCAGGGGTTTGGGTTACTCAGTGAACTCGGTTTTGGAAGGAATGAGAAGTGCAGATGAGCCACTAAGCACGGCTGTGATCAAAAAGGCACTCGCTAAACTTCATCTAACAATTTCATAAAAAGCCGTGAGCAACATGTGGCATCCTGTGCAGGTCTACTTACCACGCGTATTCTGTGGCCGATGGCTTTGGGTGGCAGGTTGCTTGTGAACTTGGCACGCACCATGCCACTGTTACCGTGAGCACGCGTGACTTTACCCCAGATAACACGGGTCTTATTGGGCTTCCCACCTGGGGTCACTGTTGTTCTAAGGACAAAGCACAATAGGAACACATATTAGAACAAACATTATCAAAAACCGAATTCACGTGCCAACAGTGCATAAAATCAGGCAGATACACAGCCGACATCAGAATGGGAGAGGAAAGGTTATCTTCGTGATTTTGACCGTAGCATGGCTGCTGGTGCCAGATAAGCTGGTCTGAATATTTCAGAAACTGCTCATCTCCTTGGATTTTCACACAACAGTTTCTAAAGTTTACACAGAATGGTGTGAGGAGGGGAAAAGGAAAGAGAAAAAAAATCAGTGAGCGGCAGCTTGGAAGGAGAAGAGAAGTAACTTGAGAGTGGTCAGACTGGTGTGAGTCGACAGGACGGACCACTCTGTACAACTGCCGTGTGCAGAAAAACATCTCAGCACACCAAAACTGAGGCTTATGGGCTATAACCGCAGATCACATCGGGTTCCAGTCTTTGCACCCAAGAACAGGAATCTGAGGCTACAGTGGGCACAGACTGTCAGAAACTGGACAGTTGATGATGGGGAAAAAGACCAATCTTCAACCGTCCTGTTTCAGTGATGTTTTTAGGACTGCGAGGTTTGGGTTAAACTATTAATCTTATTTCATGGTTGTGATTTCCACCACTGCAACATTTTGGACCCTGGAACCCCTGACTATGCTTCCTGGAAATGACAAACACGATCAAATTGCTTTCTTTCCCAAAACAGAATATGGATCAATACGGACAACTTGAATGTGGACATGAACCGCAAAAAACGGTAGCGAGATCATTTCTCCCGCACAGTGAACTTAAATGGCTAAAATCCATGCAGTGGTTGAAACCCTGTTCTCAAATCCCAGAGATTATGCACTTAAGGCTTTTTCTGACTTCATGCTTCACAGCGTAAAGACTGACTTGTACTCCTTCTGTGAATCTGAACACGCACATGCGGCTCCAAACCTACTGGACCCCGGATCCTCTGTGAACTACGCTCATGTTTACTTGCATATTCAATCGGCCCTAAAGTACCAATACACTTTAGACCAAAGGCTCTCTGGGGTCCGAGATTTTCAATCACCACCTTTAGTGTTGAATGGCGATATTGTCCATATAAATGACACGAATCAATAATCGGACACACTGACCATACTTGTATTAAATGGGTTAAATCCAAACCTCAATAAAAAGATGGATTATGTTTGGAAGCTGAGAGGAGCATTAGATGATCAGACTGCTTTAGATGATGTCAGAGCTATCTGAAATGGATCCAGTACACTCATAACCCGACCCCGACTATACTGAGAGCTGCACCGACATCATATCACATCTGTGGTCAGCAAACTCAAACTGGGATGTGATGCGTTTCTACATTAAAATGTCTTTAACTTCCACAGTGCCAGACTTCACATTTGCAAGACATGAGACAGGTGCACACTTACTTTTTCGCCTTGTAGACATAGGCACAGCGTTTCCCCAGGTAGAAATCCACTTCGTTACGGCTGTAGACCCCCTCTACCTTCAGCAGTGCTGTATGCTCACCAACCAAGGAGTTCGGTGCGAACATAGGTCGTTTCTAACGGAACGTGGTGTTGGATCCTGTACTTCCTTACCGTCGTGGGGAAGGGAGAGAGAAAGGGGGAGGAAAAAAGAAAAGAAAAAAAAACACACAAAACATTAACTACATCATCAGCATGTGGCAGTCTGGGAAAACCTGTCTGAACTGCCAATAATATACTTTGACCTATTTTACAAAAAAACAAACAACAACAAAAAAAAAAAACGCAGCAGTAACAAGAGTCAAGAGTAACAAGATGTCTAAAACCTAGCTAGTTAAGTGTGCCATCCTCATGATTGATAAAGTTTTGGGGGTAGGCCCATGCCATAGTGAAACTAAAATCTAATCCATTCAGTTTGGTCATTTTAACAGCTGATCAAGAGACAAGAGCGGCATCAAAACGTGATCAACTGAGATCAGCGGAGTTAAGGGACAGCGATAAAACTCAGGTGATTGAGCTGAGACATAGCCTACCTTGACATGCACATCAAATTCCATTTAAGGCCCATATTCCGAGCAGGATATTTATCGGAGGCATCGGAGTATTCCTGTATATATGGTTGTTGCAAGTATGCCCGAGTTGCCATTCCTAAATACCTAGCCTACAGCCTACCACCCACAATTCCTTGCAGACTGAGCATATGTCTCCTTTCAGTGGATTTTCTGATTAAGGTGTTTCCGTGCAACAAATTCCCGATTAAAGCAGGAATATTCCAGGGGTGGGAATCAGAATTTGGGGAAACAGAATATTGTCTTATTATTATTATGATATTGTCTGAAGTGGGCAATAGGATTGCAGCATTTACATGACTCAGTACAAATTATAATATCGGAATAGTGATGTGCACGTAAACATAACCATTGCCTGATGTGGATGATGCTGATGAAGCAATAACTCTGATAAGGAATTATAACTTTACAATAGGAAATTTAACATTTGGAAGTTTCTTCCATCACTTGACTAGGTTATAAATGCAAAGGATGGCAGGGCAAATTCCACTTTTGGAGTGGAAATTAAAACTCTAGGACGTTACTTCTGGTTGAAATACATGTTAATGTGAAACCTAGTACTCTCAAGTTATTTGAGATTACAAACCTTTTACAGATTCAAACTGGTACACTTCCGAAAAGAGTCCAGTGTTGTGTGTTATGTAGACAGATACAAAAGCAAATCACCTTCCAGGCATTGTGAAGTCTTTTAATCCGGTTACCAGGCCAAGGAATATCTGAAGAAAGACAGAGGTTACAGGGTTTTAGAGTTTGCTGGAGAACTGGTTGTCATCAACAGGCTCAATAAGCACACACTGCTAAACCCTGCTGCATTAGCTAGCCCACTTTCTAACTTATCCACCACTAATAAAGTCTGACTCGACCCATATAACAATGACTTTCCCTCTTTAAAAGCACTATTGTACTTTATCTGCTTTAACTCCAATATGAATCGTTCAGAAATCTGGTGCAAGGAGCTCAGAGAGTCAGGTCTCTGTCCAACAATCAACACTAAATCTTCGCCATCTTGTCTTTATACCAAACAAAAACCACCAACATATGCAAAGAAGACGTTTAACTAAAGTTTAATAGAAATATCGCTCTTAGTATCACTTCATAGATTGTTCAAAAGTAATATTTTATAGCCAGTGCTAAAATTTACCTGCTGGATACGGCAATAAAGATGGCGGAAAAGGGCGGCCGAAAGGAATTCTGGGTAACAAATTTGGTCGGTGGAGGGTGTCCGAAAATGCGCCTGATTAAATTATTTTTTGGTGGATGAATAGCAAAAAATAAATAAAATATATTTACAATATTATAGAACACATACATTAATACAATTAATAAAAATTAGCAAAAGAATAGAATTAGACTTTGAACTTATATCCATATGTGAGTGGCACAACACACAAAACGTATTATAGACACTGTGAATGCATATTAAATAAAAAATATTAAATAGGAACCAAATGTCAAATAAATACGTCATATAAGTACACAAAAGAAACATGTAATAGCAACACTACAACAGAGTACGATATAAGATCAGGGATATTTCTATTCTTTTCTGAAGTTCACTCTAATGCTCATTTAGGATGTCCATTTTTTATATGAACTTAAAAAAAAGTCATATATGGTATTACAACAAACAGCAAGAAGTTTTCCAAACCAGACTGTTGGCGTTGATATGTTTTAATATTTTATGACTCCTTTAGTTTTCACTATTATTTTAATAAATTTTATTTTATTTAAAACATGCACTGTAGATTTTTTTAAAGATTAAATTCGTATAACTGAGATGTAAGCTTTTGGTATTTTTCCCTTTATCTTCAGGGATTCAAAGTAAATTAATTAATTAATAAATTGTTGACACACATGTTTCGTGTAAACAATATTCTTGTCTCTGATTGGTTGATTTAACGCGCTTCGCGCCTACAAACAGGTTTCTGAATGGACAGTTGAGAACTTGCAGAATTTAAATATAAACACTTTTTACGAGTAAATAATAATATATTGAGTTGTTTAATTCTCTAATATTGGACATATATCATGAAGCAAGGGGCGGAATTTACAGGAATATAGGTGGCAAAACAGCCAGCTCTTCTCGTACACTTCCGGTGTCACCGGAAGTGCGGCTCGATTTGAGCGGTAAAATACTCGACGTATTTCTTTGTCCGTCCGGTACGACTTTATCTCGGAACAAAATACCTGTAAATGTGTTTAGGTGCGTTTGGAGGTTTAGTAAAATAGTTGCGTGTTTGTAATTCGATAATGTCTGCAGAAGTCGCTCCAGATCAGGTAAAAAAAGCGTTTCTTGAGTTATTTTTTCACCCACTTTTGTAATTCATTGATGTTTTGCGGCCTTGTTTGGATTTGAATTGCAGTCAGGATAAATCAGCGATGTTAATTAATGATTAGTGCGGTTTGGGAATAGGTGATGCGTCGGATGAAATAGAAATCTGTTACTTGTTGGTTCTTTTTTGTTTTAAATTAGACGGTTAAGGTTAGTGAAATGACGAGGGTGTAGTAAGGCGCAGGGCTGCAGGAGGGCGGAGAGGCTGCTGTGGTGAGAAACTGCTTTTTAGCCTTAAAGCTAGTAACTCAATGCGTACATTTGTGGCTATAATTGGCTAAAGATTGCAAAAAAACAAATATTAAACTAGTTTACAAAGACAGTTTCTGCAATTGTTACTTTTGTTCGACTAATAATTATTCGATAATGCTAATCTAGCTACAAAGCTAACGTGCTAACATGCCTAAAGAGCCCCCAGATGGAGACATAAAGGAGGTAAACAAATTAATGTCAGAAGTTAAGGCCGTAAAATTTCGCTTTGCTTCTTAAACGTGATGGCTTAGCGCATGCGCAGTTTGATAGCTGCGCGTGCGAATCACGGCTGCAGTGCAAAAGTATTCGCCCTCTAAACTTTCCCACATTTTGTGGCGTTTCAAATTGGAGCTAAAATGAACTTTATCTCATAAATCTATACAAAATAGCTCTTTATATTGAAGTTCCTTCCAAATAAGAACGTAACTTGTGATTCCAGAAATATTCGCCACCCCTTTTTGTTGTGACACTCCTAAATTAATGTTGTCCAACTTGAACCAGCATTATTACTGTTTTCGCTCAGCCTGAGGAACTACATAATGCTATCTATTTCTTAGCACAGGAGACAGACAGCTATTACTATTAATCTCAGTTTTACTCTATTTTTCCTTGTGGTGTTCATCACTTCCTGTAGTGTTTCCCAAATCTGTCCTTGTAACCTTACATGAACACTAGCAAGCGACAGGTGACCGTTCATTTTCTACCCACGTGTATATGTTTCAGGTAATACAACATGTAAAGTGAATTGTGATTGGCTCGAACGATTCCTCAGACCAATCCTGTGCCGCATGTGGTCCGACGTTTCTTCAGTTCCCCACTCGGGACTCCTGCGATTATAACCCAAATTATAACTGGTTTCATCTTTACGATAGATGTAAAAAATGTAAATACATTTTCAACAAAAGTAAATATATATTGTTGTGGGCTGTAGGCTGTACATTTTGGCTGCTTTCTCATTGGATCTTGAGGGGGGGAAAAAGTAAAACTTTGACAAAAGAGTTGTCACTAGCTGGTGGGATCTTAGGGAAAGACCCCATTTGTTTTTTCCCTGCTCAAAACTACACAGTAGGAGACACTGAATACCTGGTGTAGGTTCGTCTTGGGAAATGCCATCTTGGTGCAATGTGCATTTTAGCCTGTTTAATTAGCAGTTGTCTGGTACACATGTTCCCAGCCCTCGTCCTGGAGAACCCTCTGTCTTGCATGAGTGTTCCTCTGTTCTAACACACCCGATTCACTTCAGGAGTTGCATCAGGTATGCTGAACAGGGGAATTCTCCAGGATGAGGATTGGGAACCTCTGGCTTGCCAAGATTTCACTTGTTCCCTCCATTGTGAGTTGAGCAATTCCTGTATGAACCAGTGCAGTGTGTTTTCTTTATATAAAGAGCAAGATGAGCTGTGCAATCACGCAGTTGTCTCAGTCTGGGAATACATCCCTGGGGCATATGGAAGTTTGATCAATTTCTATATAATTCCCAAATGAGGCTCTGAGATCACACCATTTGCTAGATTCCCATCCTCAAAGTGGTCTGCGTTATAGCATGAGGCACACAGGGCTTGTGTTTATGTTAACCTGTTTGTCTGATTTCATTTGCGATTTGTTTCCACGGCAGGCTGCGGAGTATATTCCCGAAAAGGTGAAGAAGGCAGAGAAGAAGTTGGAAGAAAACCCATATGACCTGGACGCATGGAGCATACTGATTCGAGAAGCACAGGTTTAGTGACACAGGGTTGCATTCCTTTTTACCCGGGGTGACTTAATCGGGGAGTTGAAATTTGGGATGGCGGGGAGGGTTTGCCTATGCAACCCTGCCTTAAATAAACCGATGATTTTCTTTCATGTATGTAAATGCATTTTACTTCTTCTAGAACCAACCTATAGATAAAGCAAGGAAGACGTATGAGAGACTTATCACACAGTTCCCCAGTTCGGGCAGATTCTGGAAGCTATACATTGAAGCCGAGGTTAAATTTTATTTCCTATTCTTATCTATGTGTGCAAGGAATTACGTTTCGTAATCGGATCAACAATGTGACTTTCACACCCCTCAGACAGCGGTGTTGGGGAAGGGAGGTTGGGGCGGAGGGGTTTGTAATCATTATTTTTCATTACTTTTCAATTTTTTGAGGTTAAGTTCATATTGTTGCATGTTTTATCTGCAACAGCATTAAACTCTTTTAATAGTATCAGAGTGCTTTAGCCTTTTATTCACTTGTTGTGTCAATTTCTTGCCTCCTGTGTCATTTCTTTGAGGTCATTGTGGAAACACACACTTGTGACGTTCTATCTAGACACGTATAATTGTGTAAACTGGTCAAAATCAATGCCGGTCAAACGTCGTAAATGTTCTACTAATTTTAGGCAAGAGTTACAGCTCATCTCAGTTTTCCCCAACATTAAAAAAAAATTAACATAGTTTCACACATTTGAGGCACATGACCTTCAAGTTTAGGAGTAGTTTTCTCAAAATATATATATATTATATATGTATGTATGTATATACACACTTGCACTCCAAGTCAACCAAGATGTGTTTGGTGCCTGTTTCCTTAGATTTGACCTGAAGCTACAAGGCTACTAAAACCTATAGCTACCATTTCAGCACTGTGGAAACTGCATGCCTAAGGGTGCTTTCACACATGCAGTGTTTAGTCTGTCTGGGTAGAACCCTGCTGTGTTCTCCCACTCGGTGCAGTTCTTGAAGCAGGCGAGAACACCGCAATCGCACTCGCATCCGAGATTGTCTTAGCAAAAGTGGTCTCGGTCTGCTTTCAAGTCAATTCTAGTGAGGAAAGCGATTTAACTCTGAATCAACCAACCTGCAGGATATGAATCCAACATCCCATGTGCTTTGCTTTTTTCTAGCTTTTCATTAAATTGTAGATGCTATCTGCTGAACTGAGCCAAAATTTAGAGCTATAGCAATGTGAAAGGAGTTCTGGAGATATGGACCACCAAACAAGAAAATAGAATATACTCTGCAAGCGATACACAGTGTATTAAACTAGGTATTTATATAATTCTCATCATTTATTTAGCGCACACTCTGTGTTCACTGTCCTTGGGTCACCCCCCCCCCCCCCTTTTTTTTTAACACGCACTTGGTAAAGGTTTGTTCACCTTTTCCGTTAGTCATATTTTTGACCAATGAATGAAAGAGATTTACAGAAATGTTTTAAGCCCTTAATCCCACTTTTCCAGTGATTTATTTATTTTTTGCTTTTCGCTTCATTTAATTATGTGCAGTGAGATTTCTGTAAAGCTTCTTTTGTCTGTTGTTAAAAGTGATATATAAATATAATTGAATTGAAGGCAAACTAAATAGCAAACGAACTACAGCTGTCAATTTTGCTCTGATTTGGACCAGTAGGTGTGAAAGCATCCATAATCCTCACACACTCTCCTAAAAATGGATAAAAGGAAGTGGTGCAGCTTTAAAAAATAAATAAATAAATAAAACATCAGTAATGTCAACTACTTTGGTCTTTTTACTTTGCTCAAAAATCTAACTACAGATGATGTTTGAATGTGGAGGAGGGTGATTCAAATTCGATTGTTATTAAAAAAAAATAAGAGTACACACTTATGACTAAGCTGAACAGTTTGCTTTGAGGTGAGTGTGTGATTGTTTTTAATTTTACGTTTATACGTTGCTAACTGGTAGCTGTAAGTTTTTTACTTTTACACCACAATCAGAACTCTAATTCAGCTCAAAGTATGCTAGTAATTGTCCTTATTGGTAGTCCAGTCCATAGCTTACAGGTTACTCAAGTGGATAACATCTGCAAACTAACATGGTGAACATGGCACAAGCAGGAGATCAGAAGTTTGTGGCCGGGAGCCAAAGAGCATAATTGGCCAGGCTCTCTGGGTACTCACTGTCAATCACTGTGACGCTAGCCAATCACGCGCATCTGTGAGCTCATGTATGTGGAAGAGGGCAGATTTCGCTTTCCTCCGAGTGTGTTACTCTGCCTTGTGACGCAGAATGAGCAGCAGTTTGAACAAAAAGTTGGTAGCTGGCTTCACGTGTTTTGGAGAAAGCACGTGTTGGCCTTTACCTCCCTGGTTGGCAGCTTTCGTATGATAGGGGAAAGCTGGTTGGGTTGAAGTTGGCATGTGGTGGTGGGGGGGACTAGCATGGTAAGTATTTCACAACTAACAAACATGCATGGTTTGTACAATTGCCCTCAGTTTCTTACAAGACGAAGTTTAATACTTAGCTCAAATTTTTTATTTTTTTTTGGCTTAAAAACTGACAAGATTGTGAACACCTGGCCATCACACCCATGTGTGCTTTTTGAACATCCCATTCCAGATTTAGCCCACTTTCCTGTATTAATAACCTCCACTCTTCTGGGAAGGCTTTCCACTAGATTTTGGAGCATGGCTATGAGGATTTGCCCATTCAGCCACAACAGCATTAGTGAGGTCAGAAGTGTTCAGTGGGGTTGAGGTCAGGGCTCTGTGCTAGCCACTCAAGATCTTTCTCTCCAACATTGGCCCACCATGTCTTTATGGATCTTGCTTTTTTGTGCTTCCAACTTTGTGGCCACAGTTTGGGGAAGGTCAAAGGTTTCCACAAATCTTTGGCCATGTAGTGTATTTTGTATAGATTTTATACACTCACACTGTTTTCATGGAGTACCTCAGACTCAATAGATTAAGCCAGTGGTTTTCAACCATTTCCAGACCTGGGAGCCTACTGCCCTGCACAGTTTGAGCTGAAACAGGAAGTGAAACAGCACATGGGTTTCCACTTGTTCCTTTCCTGGCCTTATCAAGTGAAGGTGTAGTCATGACTCCAGGCTTTGAGTTAGATTGAGTGAGTTGAAATTGGATTACTTCTGATCTGCAGGTTAATTGGGTTAGTCTCATTCATTTAAAAATGACAAAATTCGAGAAACAAAACCATTATCAAGCAGTGCATTTCAGCCTTGTAATGTTTTGCTAGCTTTAGTCTGTTCAGGTGTTTACTAGCACTAACTCTCTGACGGAATTGTAAAGTAATATATAGAAAACGTCGTGTGAACATAGACCGACGAATTACTTTGTCTGAACATAAACCTGTAAAGTCTTTGTGACGGAAGACCATATTTCATATTTACATAGACAATTCAAAGTCCCCTAATGAGTAATACTTGGTCACTTAAGTCATAGTTCAGCTTTGTATTAAATGTTTAATATGTTAAAACGTTTACACAGGCGAAACAATCCTTATGCACTCAGTGCTATTCCACATGTATCATTCCTGTGTTTGACGATCACCAACAATTGGAAGTAAATATAAATATCTGTGGCTTTATGGATTTTTTTTTTTCTAAAGTTAAAAGCAACCAAATTCTTCTTCTTTTTTAAATTGAGTAATTGAGTGCTTGCATATAGGAACGTCTGTCCTAATGTCTTTTTCTTTCATACCTTGGTCATACCTGTGGTGGTCATACATCATTCAGCCGTCCATACCTAGTAAACACATTACTTTTAAACAGAGTTTAATTCATTTGTTCACATCGTGTACCTTCCCTTAATGCATACATCGTATAATTCATAATCTGTTTACTCTTTTACAATTCCTGTGCTAGCTTCACTGAAGTATTATACAGAGAAATATTACTTTTCATATGATTATGGCTAATAAGTGTCATGATTAACTGCATAACAGAACCAAAGGCTGGTGGAAAAACAGGAAGTGATATTTTTAGAAGTATATATTCTGAATCTTTTGGTCTGTCTGCTTTACCCTCTCTGTTATGGTTATGCATGTTTAGCTTCCAACGTTTAAACTTTTTCTTCTCTGTAATAAAACTGATTGATAAACAAGGAATTTGTTGAATTATTGGGCTGTAATTCTGTGTCTGTGACAGACTGGCTTTGCATGTGAGTGTCTGTGTGAGTGTGTGTGTGTGTGTGGAAGAGAGGTTTGGATTTCACGTCAGTTCTCAAAATGCGTCTCCACCCCCCACATTAAAATTTATTACGCAGCTTTAAAGGATTTTTTTTTTTAGGCAGCTTTAAGCTTCCCATCTGTACTCTGACATCTTTAACAGGCAAATTATGAGAACGAATCTTTTAAACTAATGCTCTTCGTAAGAGTGTGATAGGTAAACTACAGCTCGTTCACAAAATACATGTAGAGCCAGACATGCTTTCATTTGTCTTTTTAGAAACAGCCCTCTCGTCTCACATCATGTGTGAATTTTATCAGAGACTTTGTATAAAACATTTCTTAAGTGCCAGAGTAGCTCATTTTTATCTGTGGTGCCCGAGTGTATAAACACTGACTGTTGCCTGTTCGGGTATATTTATGATATTGTTGTTGTTATTGTTATTATTATTATTGACAATGCAGTATTTGTATAAGAATAAACTGCTTTTTGATTGTATGTTCTGCTTTAGCTAGTGATTTTGTGTGCGCACCTTTTAAATAATAGAGCGTTCTTGCATTAGGTAGATTTTAAATGGCGTGCATTTACATTTCAGTGTTTTCTGTCCTGACGTCTTACGATGGTGTGACGTGAGCCCCTTGCTAATCTCCATACTTGGTATAAAAGTCACAACACTGTGATTTAGTAAAACTTTATCGAAGAAACTCTCTCATGTCAGTGTTTGGGGCCACAAATGCAAGAAAGAAATTTTTGGCCACGACAGAGCTTTGAGATTCTGTTGAATTTTTAATGACCAGTCCTCTTGTTTTTTGTTGTTTTTTTTTAAAAAAAAAGATTGGTCATATATCCTTTTTGAAATGTTTGTTTCACACTAATGAAATAAAAATGACTTGTATACTGGCAAAATTGCTAGGACTCATAAAATATTACGAGTAAGTTAGCGGACCGAACACAGAATGCAAGAACATGTGACGAAACATGCCACACTGTTTGAGGAGGCATTGTGCTCGGACATCAGGTGGCATTCTTGACTCAGTTCCCATTTTATTGCTGTTGCATGTGGTGGCAGAATGAAAAACGGAAGTGGGTTACCTATTTATATTGTTTGTACCAATTTCTGTCACACATCAGAAACCAAGATGACTTTTGTGACCCACATAAGTGATCCAGTGCTCTTGGCAGCGTGTTGCATTTAGACACAAATTAATTCGCACAAGGCCTCCTGGCATTACATTTAATCATCTTATGACGTGTAAAGACGTGTAATGCAAACTGTTATTTGAGAGGTTTAAGCTCATCCCAAAGCACCACTCCATTTGTTTTACACTAATTTTATTTTCTTTAAAGCGCCACATGACCAAAAACCAAATGTCTGATAAATGTGAATACTTGTACAGGAAAGATAACGTGTAGATAATGTGTGATAATGGGGTTTTGTATGAATTTCACATTGTTGATCTTAAAGTGTGTGTGTGTGTGTGTGTGTGTGTGTTTGATGAAGATATGACCATTCTCCTACTCTTCCCTCGAGCAGAATCGTGCTGTAATAACGACGGTTTTGAAATCTGTCCACAGATCAAGGCTAAAAACTATGACAAGGTTGAAAAGGTAAGCTTTCGTTCCTCTCTAGCCTCAAAGATGCTACAGTGAGCTTATGCATGAACTGTAAAGGGTCCCGTCAAGGTGTCTGGGCTAAACCTGAAGATATTTGGCTGCTCATCTGTGGGTCGTCATCAGTTCTGTAGTAATCATGAAACTGATGGAGCACCAGAGATGAGTGTCAAAAGGTCTTCAGAATGATACCACATACCCATTCACTATTATATACCCAACCCGCCTGTCTCATAGGATCTGGAAAGCTGAAAACGTGTGATTGACACCGTCCTATACATCACGTACATAGGTGTTTGTACTTTAGTGCTCTCTAACATGCATATCAACGAAGAAAAGGCATGTTCGTTACTTGATACGAGTGTGCTAGGGAAAGGAAAATTTAGTGAAGGGGTTCACCAGGAAGCTTTGCCTTATTTGGACATCCCAGATACTGCATTTTTCATTGAGGAAGCAAAAGCATGGCACTATTTTTAAGCCTGTTTGTTTGCTAATATGCCTCAAATGCTTCGGCATTGGGAGATCATCTGGATGTCTCCAACATGGCTCGCACACACCATTTAATGCCTTTCAACAAGCAGCGTTAGTCTATAGTAGCCTACTTTATCTTGCATTTCTTTATCTTGAATAAACAAAATAAGTAAGGCGTTAAACACTTTGGGACATGATGTTATAAGAAAATAATCCAAAACTGGGTGGTGTGATGGCAGTTACCACCTAGAAGTGGATTATTTCCCCATGTTTTATTTGCCTTCTACCACAGCCGTTTGGCAATAATTTAAATCTTTTATTTATTAATGAACAACACGTCATACATTTGAACAGTTCAGAAAGACGTTTAATTTCACTGAACAGCCGTGTGATAAGTTAGTGCCAGTTATCGCTTACAACAGCTATAAATATTCATCCCCTCTTTTTGTGAAGTTAATAAGACAGATCACTGCTTGTCATGTTATAGAGAAAGCGCAAAGTCTGGCAAAGACTCTTCCGTGGTGGAAAACTAACTGTTACAAAGCGCTGACACTTGAGATGAAACGTCTCCTTGCAGAAAACATGATATCGATGGTTATGCTTTTTCTTTGTTAAATAACTGGTTTAATCCATTTATTGCTTATTTGAATATTATGACAAAAGTTGGCATAAGTCTCTGTGGGTTAGCAGTTACTATAGGAAACGATAATGTATTAGAACGAACACATTAATATAGACCTGCGATTTGAATTACAGTTGGCAGTACCGTCGGAGCTGCTGTTATAGAAAATTAATCAACACTGTGGTGTCATGTCAGTTAATGACATACTAACGCTTATGACATGTTTCAGGTTAAATCCTTTAAGGGGAATTAATTTGATTGCAAAGACTAATCAAATTACAGACACTACAACACCTTTAACACTGAACTGGAAATGATGTGATCAAAGTTAGTATTGAACAAGTGATGGATCATAAATGATAACATCCTGTCATGTTCCAGTATGCACATTTATTAAAAGAATTTATTAAGAAAGGAGTGCGAAAGTTTGTGTCCAAAGTGAATTTTCTAGAACCTGGATTGCTTGATGAGGGTGAAAGTGAAGGTTTATCCACGACTTGTTGTTTAATGCCATTTTCAAAGAACCTACACACTAAAAATTATGATTAAATATGGGGGAAAAATTTAATAGACTCAGGTTTTGGGTGATTTTAATGCTTGAAATAAATTACCCACTTAGTACAGTGGCAGCATGTTAAAGATATGCTTTCTTGCTCAGTTGTTTCAGAGATGCCTCATGAAGGTTCTGCACATTGACCTGTGGAAATGCTACCTTTCATACGTCCGAGAAACAAAAGGAAAGCTGCCCAGCTACAAGTATGTGATTTTTCTGTGCAAAACCTTTATATACTCAGACTGGCAAGGACACAGGATATGTTCTTTAACCCTTACTGACGATCTATAGCACACGGAAGAGGTAAAGAGTGTCAACAATGTACAGATCTTAATCACTGTCTGCATTGTCAGGGAAAAGATGGCACAGGCATATGATTTCGCCCTGGACAAAATCGGAATGGAGATCATGTCATACCAGGTGAGTGTCTCTCAACGTGCAGCTCATTTCATTGTTTCCTGTAGCACTAATCTCATACTAACACTGTTTTGTTCTCTCTGCAGATTTGGGTGGACTATATCAACTTTCTCAAAGGAGTGTGAGTACACTACACTTCAGGGAAGATAGTTTTGGCATTTTTTTTTGATACATGCTATCAGCACAGGCTTTAAATCTCTTGCTCTGTACTATAGTGAGGCGGTGGGCTCGTACGCAGAGAACCAGCGGATCACGGCAGTGCGGCGAGTATATCAGAGAGGCTGTGTCAATCCCATGATCAACATCGAACAGCTGTGGAGAGATTACAGCAAATATGAGGAGGTGAGAGGGCGTTAGTGGAGTAATGTGTATCCAGAAGGAGGTTTTCTGTATGTTTGTGTGAGTCTTTGCTCATATATATTACTGTATGTAATACACAGTAACCCTCTTTTCCATTTTAAAGGGCATTAATATTCACTTGGCCAAAAAGATGATTGAAGATCGGAGTAGAGACTACATGAATGCTCGGAGGGTCGCCAAGGTACGTGCTTCAGCTTTAATCACATTTTACTGCTCAATTTGACGTTTTCTACAGTGAGCTAAACTGTAAGTACGCTTGTATAGTGTTCACACGGTACCTCTTGAGCGACTTATGAAGTGTAATGAAGTGTCTTTATGACTGATATGGCTGCATGCATGATGTTCTTGTAGGAGTATGAAACGGTGATGAAGGGTTTGGACCGAAACGCACCTTCTGTGCCCCCGCAAAACTCTCCTCAGGAGGCCCAGCAGGTGGAGATGTGGAAGAAATACATCCAGTGGGAGAAAAGCAACCCGCTTCGCACAGAAGACCAAACGCTTATCACTAAAAGAGGTGACGAGGCTGACTATCGTAAAACAATGTTTCATTAATACAATCCCAGCTTCTTTCTGTACTGTACACTGGCAAGCTATGTGCTTGGGACATGCTCATTTTAACCTTGTGAGCTGATGTGTTATGTTGGGAGCAGAAAAAAATGCTAAGATGTGCAGTACACGGGGAATGAAGCAGGATTGGGAAATACTGATGCAGTTTAATACAACCCGAGTTATAAAAAGTGCCTTTGGCGTAATCCAAAACACTGACCTATAGCGTATATAGTGCTTTTGTGTAGTAGCTGAATGGTTAAGGCCTAAGGGCTTTGTTTGAGGTAGTCCTGGAAGTGATCTAACAACCTTTCAGGTCACCAGCATACAACCTTAAATGCTAATGTGACACAACTGAACTTGATCAACCAGTACATAATAAAATAAAAACATTGTCACGAGATTGTGAGTTTGAATCCCGATGATGCCACCACCATCTGTGGCTGGTAGCCAAGGGAGGAATATTGGCCGTGCTCGCTGGGTGGAAATGGATGGCATACTATCTCTCACCTGTCAATCAGAATGACACTGGGCAATCATTGGCACCTGTGTACATGTACAGTACTGTGCAAAAGTCTTAAGCACATGCAAAGCAATGCTGTTGAGGAAAGATGCCTTCAAAAATAATGAAATTAAATGTTTCTACATTACAAAAAAATAGTATTCGGAATTCTGTTCAGAATTCTAAAGTGTTTTTGCACTGAATCAATAATGTAAAAGTCATAAAATGAAAAGCTGTAACAAGGTTTGTACTAAAAAAAAATTAGGGTGCCTAAGACCTTTGCACAGTACTGTATGTGGAAGAGGGCAGGTAGCGCTTTCCTCCATGTATGTTACACTGCCATGTGATGCAGCATGAGCAGCAGTTTCAGACAGTGTGGTTGGCTGGCTTCATGTGTCCACCTCCTGGGTGGGAACTGGAAGGTGACCAAATTGGGGAGAAAATAAGGGGGAAAAAATGAATGACCAGGCTCTTGGAGTATTCTGCAGCAGTTTTAGTAGAGCACTGAAAGGAACCCATGTCTTAGTCATGCTTTACATTGGGAGGTCTCTGTACCCAACATTAATGAGTCCATAAAAGTGCAGTCTGTAATGTTTAAAAGTGTCCATAGACCTATAATCATGACATAATTCCATTCGTCATATCTGCCATGCAATAGAGTTTCAAGTTTCTTAAAGTAATGAGAAACATCAGTAAAATTATTGAGGAAAAAAACATTAGCCTGAAAAGTTATACTTTGTCAACTGGTAAAGATTTTCAGATACTGTTACAAAAAAAACCCACAATCCACGTATTTGTTTTTAATTGTAATTTCCTGCAGACTGCTCCTCTAATCTCTGTTGCTGAAGTTGTTATTTATATCGTCATAAATAGAGTTCAAAGTCTCAGGCAACTGGGACTTGTGACATGTGAGAAGATGTGATATCTGACTAAACAAAGTGTGCTTTTGATTGTTCCTGCAGTGATGTTCGCCTACGAGCAGTGCCTTTTAGTCCTCGGCCATCATCCTGACATCTGGTATGAAGCTGCCCAGTATCTGGAACAGTCCAGCAAGCTGCTGGCAGAAAAAGGGGTTTGTGTCTTTTCTTTCATTGACAGATTCGCCATTATCATTAGTTCTCAATCCATGTTGATGTTAGTGTGTCTTAGATTATGTGCTCACACGATCAGATCTGTTTACTGCTCTATAAAAGCAAACGGCAGTTAGACCAAAATTGAAATTGTGGAAAAAAAGGGTCTAATGTGTCCGGCCAAATATGTTATAGGTAGTTTTTATGCAATATTTTTTATAAAAATTGCAAATTTGAAATTGCTTACTGTATTACAAGATAAGTAAGGAATAAAATATGACCTAGCATGCTGTTATAAGAGAATAATTAATGACAGGGTGGTGGGATGCTCGATTATTTTCCAATAACAGCACATCCCAAAATGTTTTATTCCTCTTATACCACGGCGCTTTGGCAATAATTAATTTTTAATAATGAATGGATGTCGATTAGTACTTCTAAATGTTTAGTAATATTTACCTTTGTGGAATGTTTGCAAGACAAGTTAGTTCCTGTTACCACGTATATTATAAATATACCAATTTTTTTTCCTCTTTCTTGAAGTGAATAAGAGAAAAAGAACCGCAGCTTGTTCAGGTTACAGAGAAAAATGCAAAGCCCTCTGTCCTGAAGGTTCTCCCGTGGTGGAAAACTCACGACGCTCTCCTTAAATCTCCTTACAGAAAACATCACCATATCAATAATTATACATTTTATTCTTTCTTAAATAAAACCACTTTTTAAAATCCAATTATGATGAGGCTTAGATTACAAGGAGTGTCTGCCATACATGTCCCTGTAAATGAGCTGTTACTATAGAAACAAATCAAGCGTATTAATATATACTTGTGATTGGAATTATTATTTTCAGAGCAGCTGTTATAGAAAGTGAATGAACAAATTCTGACCAATCAGATTTGAGAATTCAGCAGCGCTATGGTGTAAAGTGGTTTAGCAGTTTTCCAGTCATGACTGAAACGTTTTATTTTTAGACCTAAATGTCAATTTATTCATAGCAGTTTAATATTTAACATTTTTAAATATTGTATTTGTAGGACATGAACAACGCCAAGCTGTTCAGCGACGAGGCTGCTAACATTTACGAGCGCGCCATTTCAACTCTACTGAAGAAAAACATGCTGCTGTATTTCTCTTTCGCTGATTATGAGGAGGTGAGGCCTTCATCTCTGAGCGTGTAATCAAGCCCTGTGCTTATTTTGGGCATCTTGAAGTTAACGGTCACTGTCCCTGTGACGTGTGTGTTCCACAGAGTCGTATGAAATACGAAAAAGTACACAGCATATACAACCGCCTCTTGGCCATAGAGGATATCGACCCAACCTTGGTGAGTTTCATATATAATTAAAAATGAACTTTAATCGTTAATCGTGTTAGCTATCGAGAGTTGTTTGACATCACCGCTGAAATTCTTGTTCTGTGCCACTGCTCAGGTTTATATCCAGTACATGAAGTTCGCCAGAAGAGCAGAAGGAATCAAGTCTGGTCGTGCCATCTTTAAGAAGGCCAGAGAGGACGTCAGGACGCGACATCATGTTTACGTTACAGCCGCTCTCATGGAGTACTACTGCAGCAAGGTGATGCCTCCTGGGGTTCTCTCATTAACAGAACATCAGCTAATACTAAACTATTAATAATAAGTTTTATACCACAGTGCTGTTGAATTCTCGAATCTGATTGGTCAGAAAGTGTTGATTAATAATGTATAATTATCTATACCAGTAGTGCTGGCTGTAATTCAAGTGATAGGTTAGTATTGATGCATTCCTTCTAACATTGTACTGCTTCTATATCATCAACAACTCCATTCATAGGGATTTGTATGGCGGGTGCCAATATATATAATACATAGTCTAATCTAAGTTTTCTGCAGCTAGAAAGTCTTCAGGACACAGGATTTTGCCCTTAGCGGGTTCTTGGTAGTATTACAAGCTGCTATACTGTAAGTGATGACAGGAATTAACTTCTTTTGGTGACGTTAAATCTTAAAGACAACTTTAAATGTAACTATAAACGGTTAAAATGTACATTAGGTCATTATGTAATAAATAAAAAATTGTAGCTGTTAGTAGATTAAGTGACGTGCGCTTATAGGAACATAATCAACTGTTGTTTGGTAATAGTAACCCCGCATCGTGTCACGCCATATCCCACCATCCTGTCCTTGATTATTTTTCTATATCAGCGTCCCCCCAAGTTGTTTAAATCTCTTACATAGTGCATGAGTAGATTGCAAAGTAATACAGTTTGTCTCTGAAACTAAAATTTCCCCACTCTTCCTCGTTGTCCTGGAAGACAACAGAAATTCATTAAGACACATCTGTTCACCTCTGACATGATGTCTTATTTAGGAAGCCAATGAAATTACTTATAGGTTTACATTTGAGCCTGTTTGACATGCAGATATTCAACTCTCTTATTAGTCATATTTATATATTATATTTGAACATGTTAACCTTTTACACTGACATTTATTCGTTTGGTAGACACTTTTATCTGGCGCAAAATACACACCAAATATGTAGCTGAGCTGCTGACAGAGGCAGTTTTACTAGTAATGGTTACTCAAGAAATAGGTATTCATTTCATGTAAAAATTAAGCTAAAGTAGAATGTATGAAAGCATGTCACGCTAATTAAGTATGGAATGAAACATGATGGGGCATGCAGGAAATAATAAACAGCCCTCCTATAGCAGTTCACTGTTATGACCACAGAAGTGTTTTATTCCTCTTATACTACAGCGATTTACCAACAATTACAATTTTAATTCATTGATCAAAATGTCATGTGTTATAGAATGTCCACAGAAAAGTTCATTCCTGTTTTCACTTATGTTATAGCAGCTGTAAAGAGTTGAAGTTCACAAGACACACACAAAAAAATGCAGCTTTTCATGTTACATAGAAACCATAAGCGCAAACTCCTCCCTCCTGAAGACTCTCACATGGTGGAAAACCTATTACCCATTGCAGAGCACTGTAATGCTCCTTCTGTAAATGCTAAATATACAGCTTACAAAAAGCTTCAACATATCAACAATTATGTGCTTTTCTTTCTTAAGTAGCAACAATTTTTGTCCATTTATTATTAGACTTGTATTATGTTGATCATGCGGCATACGAGTCCCTGTGAATGCGTTGCTACTATAGAAATAATAACGTATTAGAACACGTGCGTTCATTTGAATTACAGCCAGAACAATGATGGTACTTAATGTTTAAAAACACTGACTAGCCATTTATCTCGAATGCAGATCTCCTCCCAGGTTATGTGATAGTTCCCTTGTACAGGTTTGATTGATTGGATCTGACTCTTGTTTCTTTTGTCTCTTCATCAGGACAAATCAGTGGCTTTTAAGATCTTTGAGCTGGGTCTAAAGAAATACGGAGACATCCCCGAGTATATACTGGCGTACATTGATTACCTCTCTCACCTCAATGGTAAGATCTGTGTATTTTTCCACCTCTTCACGTCCACTTTTCTTTAAATAACCTATCTCTCTTCCTCATTATTTCTTCTGATCGGCTGCCAAACAAACTTTAACAAATATTTGTTGTTACCTTTCCTGTCACCAGTTATATATTCTTAGTGGGATGTAATAAATGTTGGCCCATTTCAGTATCCCAAAGTTCCTCTTTTGGTCCTTTAGGACTGTAAAACTCAGCAGGATGAAAAGATAATGATTTGATGGTCATGTTCTCTACATGATGTTTACTGGGAGATGCATCATGATGTCCTCTTCAGGTTTATTTTAAATAACATTCATTCTTAATCCTAATTAGGCACTTGCTAGTACCTAGCCCTTGCGGCGACTCTGTTACTATCTCCTTGCTTGTTTACTCGTCGAGGATGAAGAGTTTATCAGACGGGTTCTTGTCAAATCGAACGGATAATATAACTCTCCACCAGAGTGGATAATGCAGAGATTGTGTTTACACTGCCATAAATAAACCTGCGGATATCTTGTCGCTAGGCTATTAAGTGTATTTCTGCTTTGTCCTGAAAAATGTTTGAAAGTGAATATGAAGGCCAGCATGAGTTACTGGTAGTGCTTTTCTACTGAAAGTGTGTCTGATTATTCTTTATATTCTTTTTCTTCACAGAGGACAACAACACAAGAGTACTGTTTGAGAGGGTTCTCACTTCCGGAAGTCTTTCTCCTGAAAAATCGGGGTTAGTGAGCTACTATTTGTTGTTTGTGTGTTGTAGTAAGTAACGGAAAAGGAGTAAATGCTTACATAAATACATTATGGGGGCAGTCGTGGCCTAATGGTCTGAGAGTCGGACTTGTAATACATTATGGGGGCAGTCGTGGTCTAATGGTCTGAGAGTCGGACTTGTAACCCGAAGGTGAACCTGAAGGTCGTGGGTTTGAGTCTCGGGTCCGGCAGGG
>CM074950.1:20727810-20792598 GCA_037577455.1 Pangasius macronema
TAATAAATGAGGAGATGAAGCTAGTGGGTGCAAGTGTTGAGGATGCAGAAGATAGGGATAGGTGGAGAACGATGATTCGCTGTGGCGACCCCTGAAGGGAAAAAGCCGGAAGAAGAAGAAGAATGAATTTTGATGTTGATGCTGAATGTGTAGGAGTTTTGGTGCTCAGTGGTGAATGATGGCGTTTGCTGTAGAATGATATTTAATGGAACATGGACAGTGGATGTTTGGTGAATGTTGGCTTTTTTGTTTTTGGAAAGTGGTGTTTATTACCATTGTAGTTTGGTCTTTGATAGTGTTGCTGTTGGATGGTGAGTGTTTTGATATTTGTTTTGAATATTAGAAGAATGCTGCTTGTAGTTGGTGAATTTTGCTTGTTGAATGTGTTTGTTTAGCATAGTGAATTTAGTGTTCAATAATGAATGTTCTTGTTACTGAATGGTTGTTGGGAAATTTTGGTATTTGATCATGTTTGATGCCAATTATTGGTGTTTGTGATTAGTTGGTGAATATTAGGTAGTTGTTGAATTCTGATTGCTGAAGAATGTTGGTGTTTGCTGTGAGTAATGAATTTGTATTTGATAATGAATGTTGGTGTTGGTGCTGAATGTGTTACAAGGTTGGTGTTAGATGGTGAATGATGGTGTTGGATGTACAGTAGATTTGTACAGTTTGATAAATGTTGGCCATTTTGTTTTTGCTTTGTTTGTAGTGTTATTTGGTGTTTGATAGCAAATGGTTGCAGTGTTAGATGGTAAATGGTGATATTTGATGGTAGATGTCAGAAGAAGGATGTTTGTAGTTGGTGAGTTGTGTTTGATGGTGAATTTTGGTTGTGGAAGAATGTTTGTGTTGTGGGTAATGAATTTTGGTGTTCCCTATTGAATTTTGGTGTTGATGCTAATTGTTGTAAAATTTTGGTGTTTGATGGTGAATGTTATTTGATCATGTTTGATGCCAATTATTGG
The DNA here is from genome assembly GCA_037577455.1 of Pangasius macronema. Taxonomy (NCBI): domain Eukaryota; kingdom Metazoa; phylum Chordata; class Actinopteri; order Siluriformes; family Pangasiidae; genus Pangasius; species Pangasius macronema. The sequence continues at coordinate 20,728,779 of CM074950.1, forward strand.
TGTTTGTCATTAGTGAATGTTGGGGGTAAATTATGATGCATCAGATGTTGGTGTTGATGGCATTTTGTTATTGGAAACGTTTGGTGTTGTTGCAGATTGAAGCGTGTTGGAGAATGACAGTGTTTGATAGGCAGTAGTGATTTTTTTAGAGGATATTGGCTATGCATATTATCAGTATAATCAGTCTTTACACTGTTCCTTAGATGGGTTCTTTACATTGAGATCTCCATTGTACTGTTGGAAATTGAAATATCATGTTAGAGTCATCTTGCTATAATCCTGTGCTGTAGAGTTCTCACTTCTTTGTGGTGTGTATGTGTGTGTGTGTGTGTGTAGCTGTAGAAGCTGCAGTGGAGTTAATCACAGGCAGCCGCGGTGATGTTCCTGGAGAGGGAAACGGGCCCATCGAAAACCATGCGCTAAGTAACAAATCACTGAAGAGGCCCAACGCTGACTCGGATGAGGAGGAGGAGAAAGGAGCCATCGCTCCACCGGTCAACGACATCTACCGCGCAAGGCAGCAGAAGCGCATCCGATGAGTCCCAAACGAACATTGATGATTGTGGACTCTTATAACTGTTCCCTGTCCCTCCAGTGATGGCTTCTTAGCTTCCCCCTCCATGGATGGTTTTTACTGTGAGGGTGTGTACACAAACACACACCTGTGTGGAACTGGAACGTGTCACCTGCAATTGACCTCTTTTTCCAAAGCAGAGGTTTTTGACTCATTTGTGATTGACACAGCTCTTCAGATCATTTGAGTCTCTTCATTCTCAATTTCTTTTCTGTGTTTTTGAAGTTTTTTTTTTGTTTTTTTTTTAAAAACAGTTTTATTTTTAAAACTGAGTGGCTTAAATTGTACAAAGTTTTATTCTGGATGTTGATTGATACATAGTTCAGAGCTTGCCATGTGTAGTCCAGTGAAAACACCACAAACATCGTTTTGTAGTCGAATGGAAATTTCACTTCACTTCCAATAAAACAAAGTAAAGAAATTTGTCTGCTGTAACCATTTTTTTAATATTAAGATCATACCAATCCAAGTGCATTACCTTATATTTATAATAACTTTCAGAACATTTCAACAACATTTAAGATAGCTTAAACCCTTTCAAACTGAATTATTTGCCATAATTAGGCTTACATTAAGTAAAACATTTGTAATAAATGGCAAAAGGAGTTTCATGTTCTTACATTACATTTACAGCATTTGGCAGACTCCCTTATCCAGGGTGACTTACAATTATCTCATTGATGCACCTGAGCAGTTGAGGGTTAAGGCCCTTGCTCAGGGGCCCAGCAGTAGCAGCTTGGTGGTGCTGGGATTTGAACGCTTAACCTTCCAATCAGAAGTCCAACATTTTAGCTACTGAGCTACCACATTCCCCTAAGCTGCTTTAGTAATACATTAAGAACATTGAGATTTTACCTCCAAGGATGGCCTGAGAGTGACTGTTGGTCCCTTGAGCTAGAGCTTTAATCCTCAGCCGTAAACTTGGATTGGATTCTATTTTGCTTGTAAATCGCTTGGATAAATTAATTTGTTTATTAATTCATCTTCAGCAACTTCAGCTTTATCATGGTCAGGTTCATGGTAGAGCTTGAGCCTATCCCAGCAACACTGGCCGTTTATGTGAGGTGGGAGGAAGCCCATGCAAACATGGGAAGAACATGCAAATCTACACACAGACAGTAACCTGAGATTGAACCAGGGACCCTGGCAATGTGAGGCGCCAATGCTACCCACTCTCCTAGGATACATACTTATGCTAAATAAATGCATGCAAACATAAGCAAACTTAATATTTTAGTTATCTCATAATTTGGTGCAGGAACCAGAGCAGTCATCTGGCCATATACTGTACAGCCTTGCTGTCACTTCTTATCTGCCTAAGCCACCAAATATTCTTGATACAGATGTTTTTTACCAAAATGAGCTTCTTCACTGCAAAGCAACAGCCTCATAACTTCATATTTCACATTAAACCCGTGCCTAATTTGTAAATATGACCATAAGGCAGTTTCTTTGAGCCACATTCCAAATCTCATCCCAGTTACATAACGACAAAGAATACATTCTTCCACAGCAGGATATGCAGATCTCAGACGAGACTAACACTGACCTTTTCTTAACTGACTACAGATGGCTTTTTGTCATGTTAGAACACCAAGTGCATTTGGAGTTTTTCACACTTTGTTTCTGTTCTAGATAACCTATTTGGTTGCGTTTCTATAGGGATGATCCGTGATGTAACGTCTGGGGGATCTACCAAGCTCTCAGGTTCTCACGGGTCAGGAACAGTTTTGCAAGTGTCATACGCTGGATTGTGAACATCAAGCACACATTCATACAACATTTTGTTGATGTACGTAACCATGAACCATAAGTCCACTCGCCTTGATTTACTGCTGCTAGGCATTCTAGTGATAGAAGACTGAAAATCTTCTTAGACATGTTCTGCCATGGTGCTCTTTATAGGTTACATGGTTGTAAGGTGTCTGGAATAATCTGGATTCCATGCTATAAGTGGCTAGAAGCAAGTGTGTTGGAGGAAACACATGCTAGCTTTCATCCTATAGGGGTGCTAGCTATCATACAGTAGGGAAAAACCTAGCTAAAACCTAGCTAACTGACACTTAGCAGTGACTACGAAAATATGGTTAAATGGGTAGAAAAAAAAATCTGTTTAGCTGATGTAATATCTATTAATTGCATGTAGGTGTGAGTCCTAATTTTGCCACGCGAAATGCTGCTATTGTTCAGCCTTATTTACAATTGCTTACCGTTAGCCCAAAAATGGCCAATGTTCTATTATGAACACTCATAACAGAGCTTGAAATGGCTATGACTCTAGCAAGAATTCTGAATAAGTTATGGTGTTTGGGACGGTGCCTTAAAATGACTGATGGTCTAGAAAGAACTTTAGACACAAATTTAGTGTGTTTGGCCAGCATTCTAGTGGGAACACTAGATAGTGTAGTGATGAATTCTGCCATTAGGCATGGAGCAACAAAATGGCTAATGGTCTAATAGGAATAATACATAGGCATGGATTCTAGTGTTTGGAATGTAGCCCTAAAATGGTTGATGTTTAGGAATATTCAGTAATCATTAATTATGGTGTTTTGGACAGTCTCAACATAACTGACAGTCTAGAAAGTGGTCTTAGTGGTCTAGTAAGAACTTCGGAGCCTTAAAATGACTCAATATTTTTAATGAAGCCACAATGTCATGAAAGAACCCTAGTAATGAATTTAGCTTATTTTTTGGACACAACCAAATGGCTATCTGTCTAATAAATACACTAATCATGAATTCTGCTGTTTGGGACAGAGCCTTAAAATGGCAAATGTACTAATAAGAACTCTAGTCATGAATCTTAGTATTTCTTAAGTATTTCTAATGAGATTCAAAGGAACATGAACACGAGGAGGAAGAACAGACACTAGCAGCGTTTGGGTTAGAGTCTGCTTCTGAAACACTGGCACTGACCTTCCATGTAGTAGGGGATGAGGACAGAGCTGGGGTCATAGGTCATTAAAAAAATGACTATTTATTTATGAAGGGCTCTATTTCATTGACAGTGTTTAGGAACCAACGGAAGCATGTACAAATGCCTATGAGGGTCACATCATTTGAGAACAGTCACATCAGAGCAAAACCATTTATGTTATAGGTCTGAAAAAAGCCTGATAAATATAATTCATATTTTCAATACAGGCATTAAAAGGTGCATGATGTTACACTTTGACCTTTGTTAACTCATGCATCCATGCATAAAAAGTAAATAACATTTACATTTTTTTTTACAACATTTACAAGACATTTTACAGAATTTACAGATCACTTTGTACATTTTGTGCAATAGCATTTCAGTAAAGCAGTGTGTTACAGATAAGCACTGGATATCTGGTTGCCAAAGTACTGCACAAATATCTCAGGGTGGCCTCTGTAGAACTGTCCGAGCAGTCGCCGCTTTTCTTTTACAGAAAGTTTGGGGTTCTCGTGAATGGTTCGGAGTAAAGTGAACAGCTCCTCTTTAGTGGTTTTCTGTACCGTCTGCATGTAAGTGGTCCTCGAAAGACGTCTACAGTAAGATGGACCTGAAGGAAGAGACAAATCTGTTACTTTTCTCCTCAATAGTCATCTTAATGTTCATTACCAACACACATGCAATACACACACACCACTTCAGTGTATGTAAGGAACAAAAACTAATAACCAATAACAAGGTAGTGTGATGTGGTGTTACATGACAAAGTGTGTAATTCCTCAAAAATAACAGCAATTTACCAAAACTATTTTTTTCTTTATTAAGGAACATCACATTGTGCATTTTATCCACTTTTAGTTACGGTTAATGTTGTGGAACATCTGCAAAACAAGTTAGCGCCTGTTAAGGCTTATATTGTAGCAAATATAACAGTTGTTCCCTCATATTTAACAGTATAAGCAGTTGTTCCCGCACCAACCTTTATGCTTTCTCTCTCTTGAAGTTATTAAAATCAAAAAATCAGCTTGTCATGTTACTGAGAAACCACAAAGTACCAAGCTCTGTCCAGTGCCAGAAAACCTAAAGTTAAAGCTTCATTTCTGACTTATTTGCTGACAGTTTCTGACAAAGCACTGACCCTGGAAATTCCTTCCATAAATGCTAAATAAATGCTAAATTTCCTTACATAAAACTTCACCATATCAAAAATGGTACGTTTGTTCATCTGTGTGTGTATGGAGCGTCCACCATACAAGCCCCTGTGAATCTGCTGTTACTATAGAAAAGATAATGTATTAGAAGGAGCGCATTAATATAAACCTGCGATTTGCCTTGCAGCCGGAACTACTGCCAGATCTGCGCTTATAGAAACTTAATCAACACCTTCTGAGTAATCAGAATCGAGAATTCAACAGTGCTGTGGTACAAATTATGATAATTGCATAACCTTCAGCTATAGTTTGCAATTTTATCACAATATTGTGTTTAGAAAATACTTACATTTACATAATTACATGGTCTCCTCAGAGAGGACTGAAAGATTTAATTCTTCATTTCTGTCAAAATAATGACCCTTAAAAGAGATCTGCCCTTCTTAAACAATTAAAGCAAGGACTAACTGCTAAGAATTTAAGAATTAACAATACAAGCCATAAACTATTATAAACCATTTTGTCCTTTTCAACTGGTATGACAATCTGTTTTTGTTTTCATGACATCTGCTTGCATTTGTTTGAATGTGTAATGTATTCTTCGAAAATTCCAGTTGTTGAATGTTAAAAATGCAAAAAGAGGACATCTAAATCTCTACCAGGTGCCGGACACCAGGTGTTACTTTAATCTGATTTTTAAATGGCATTATGTAGGGCCCAGAAAGCGGGCTTTCCTCTGACACACTGTGATTTAGACCTTGCCTCACATTTCAAGCTGCAAAGATGCTGACTCATGTTTTTCTCTCACTTTACATAATGTTTACATTTGAACAGAGTGTCCCAAAAGATAACCTATGAACACTATTAACAAGACCGAAGAAAAGTGAACGGACAGTTCTAGCATCATATATACCTGTCCAAATAGGGTATTACTGTTGTATTGATCTTTTAACAGCCAGCTCTCCCTTATCACATGACAGCTCCCAACCGGGGAAGGTGAAGAATAACATGAGCGTCCTCCGAGACACATGAAGCCAGACACCATATCTTTTCGGACTGCTGCTCATGTGGCGTCATAGGGCTCGGAGAAAAGCAATAAAGCCGTCAGCCAATTTTGCTCACATCTTCGGGATGCAAGTTCATAAAGGCGAACACTTTTCTGTTGCGCCACTCGGGAGCCTGCTTTTTAATTATTTTTAAGAATGCTTAGAAATGTTATGCTCACGTTTAACTAAAACAGACTAATGTGCATAAATAAAAATGGAACAAATATAATAAATGCATATTTGTTTTTAAAGTTGTCAGTAGTCTAGTGTCTTTAGAAATTGCTTACACCCAGGGCCGGCTGGTATAAATGGGATAGCATAGCTTCGTCCTCCCTTTCCTTCAAGAAAGGTTCAAATTTTGCCATTCAATATCTGGCAAAGATTGTCTTATTAACAAATATTCTGAAGAGGATTATTTATTACTTTTGCGAAAGCAGGAACAACAGCATCACTAACAGTCATAAGGAAAAGTACATGTACAAATAGAGGCTGGGGCTGACATCTTTCTAGCCCAAGAGATTTATACACCCTACTGCTAATGTCATGTCAAGTGATTACCTCCAAGATTTGGTGTGTATTGGGGATAATTTATCATTTTATTTAAGTCTGCATTGGGGAAATTTAAATTATTTAATTTTGCATTGCTGGCATATGATTGAGAAGGCACACGTGAAATACAACAGCGGATAAATATAATAATAAATATAGTAATAAACCTGAACGACGAGGACTACTTTTGCGATCGCTGATTTAAAAAAAATGCCTTTGGATGAGTAACTAGAAGTAGATAGACTAAGCATACATCCAATCAAAGTACAAATTACACAATGGGACAAACTACAGATCCATAAGATTTGTGTTCTTTGGTCTAAATGAAACAGCAAGCATGGCTTTTGTTTTTACCATGCTCGCTATTCGAAAAATACACGGCATGATTCCACACTTAAAAAAATGAGGAACTACATATGATACTGCCTATCTGACTTTCGAGGAGTGTGTGCGTACACTTAACTGGAACAGCAAGTTATTGATATTTTTAAAGCCTTTTCGATCAATATCATGACCAGTTGTCACTGCTTACACTAAGGCTAGCTGCGGAATCATTTGAAGCTTAACACTTAAGTTAAACACAAACGATCATTTATAGCAGCCCTGATCAACAGTATAGTAATCTATATTAACTAACTGGGTATAATCAGTGGTTGATTTTCCAGTGTGGAACTCTAACTGCACACATATACGTAGAAGAGTCTTAGTTATCATGCACTTACCTGTAAGGACATCAGGATCTTTGCCCTTGATGATGGTGGCTAGTTTATCACTAACAAGCTTGTGTAATGATACAGGAATCTGGGGAAACATTCATAGAGATATGCTGTCAGCCTTCTTTTATTCATTTATGAAAATGCAAAAGCCTTAGGTAATGTTAAAGAGGAGCTGACAATACTCTAGGAGCTAGGTCAATACTCACTTTCTGCCCTATTGGCATTTTTAGTGCACCATCAATGGGTAATGAACTTCACAGCTAAATTCTTCCTTTTATGTATTATTAATAATGAATCAACTGTAATCCCTTAAACGCACAACAGACATCATATTTAGCTTCCTCACTCTCATAGCTGCATACCTTTCCTATCAGGTTCAGTGTAAATATAAATTATAGCAGCTTAATGCAGAATGTGGAGCATTTCTAGCAAAACAAAAGTTAACAGCTAGACTATTCAACTGTATGCACTCAATTATTATACTGATCAATGCATTTTAAAAAAAATCTAAATAAAAAAAATAAAATGGTCACAATGCTGCATTTTTCTGTGCTGTGGATGTTATTTATTATTATTTTTTTTAATATTAAAAAAATATTATATTATAAATATATTATTTTTCATATATTTGTGTGCACTGAATGAAATGACTTGGGTCAGTCTTGGGTCTTGGCTTTTGAAATCCAAGATGTCTTCAAATGTGCCTCACCTTAAAAAGATCCAAGTGGTTGTCTATCATGAAAAGCACTAGAAGATCCACCTTCCCCTTGGCGAGTCTGGTGCTATACACGATAGCACTGGAGAACGCTCTCTTCACTGCCATCCTGTTCTCTATCTGAGGAACAAACAACAACCATGGCATGTGGTCAGAATTTATACCTTCATTAACATTATCATGGCCACTTTAGTATATTTGTATAGCATGCGCATTAAAAGCTTGCATGTTCTATCACTTTGTCTTAGTGTGGGCCATTTCCTATGGTGTGGTGTGGGAACAGGTTAAGTAAACTCTTTAAAAATGTTGAGTCATTGTGATTGGCTTCGGATCCCAATGAGGAGACGGCTGGACTGAGAATGGTTTCCAATAGACCTGTAGTAAGGAGAGTTACACAGTACCTTGCAAAAGCATCCATTACTAACCATTAAACCATTGTTATATAATTATTATAACCATTATTAGAAAACAGACAGAATATGACACAAGTGCAATTTTGCCATCCACCAAAAGTCAGTTACCAGCTAAGGAGGGCATTAATCAGAAACGATCTCAAGAGGTCAAGGGTAACTCTGAAGGAGCTGGAGAGATCCACAGCTGTACACAGGACTATTTGAAGATACCAAATATTTGTGACACAAAAGGTTAATTAAAAAAACTAACATTACTCTGGGATTTATGGAAGAGTGGCGAGAAGAAAGACATTATTAGAAAAGGCCATATGAAACATGAAATAGGAATTTGGAAACTCAGCAAACAAGGAAAGACTTCTCTATTCTAATGAGAACAAAGTGCTACGTTTGTTGGAAACCCAACACTGCTCATCACCCTCAGAACACCACTGCCACAGTGAAGCATGGCAGTGGTAGCATCAGCACCTGGGGAAGCTTTTCATCAGCAGGGACCGGATAACTGATCAGGGTTGAAGGACCCAAAGCATACAGCCAAAGATACACTGGAACTGGTCAAAACCAAGAACCGGAATGTGTTAGAATGGCCCAGTCAAAGCCCAGAACCTCAATCTTATTGAGAAAACTTGAAAACCAATAGTCTCGATCAAATATGACAGAGCTCAAACAATTTTGCCAAGACAAATGGGAAAAATATCAGGATCCAGATGTGCAAAGCTGACAGAGACATACCCCAGAAGACTTGCAGCTGCAACTGCAGCCAAAGGTGGTCCTTCTAAGTATTGACCCAGGGTGTTGGTGCTTATGCAACCAACATATGTCTGTTTGTCTGTCACAGTTAAAACAAATATGTTTGCACTTACAAATATGAGGCATATTGTGTAAATCAAATGGTACAAATCCAAATTAAGTAACTTTCAATTCCAGGTTGTAACACATTTGTTCATGTAAATACATACTTGTGGAACAGTTCGGGGGGTTCAATACTTACGCAAGGCATGCCATAGGACATCATTCCTGATGACTGCTAACAGTTTGTCCAAGCTCATATTGATATTGTGAGTCTGGACTTTGACAATATCAATGTGTCTGTGGCTAATGAACAACAAATGGACTTTTAATGCAGTGGTTTTCAGCTCTAGGCCTCAGGCCCTTCTATGGCATAGGCGCAAGCATGTTCTCCTTTCACACATTTGATTCAACTCATTGTCTAATTATTAAACCCTTTTATGAGCTGAATCAAGTGTGTTACAGCAGGAAAAACCTGAAATCATGCACAGCAGTGGGGCTGAGAGACTGCAGTTAAACCCCTGATTTATTGTGTAATATTTAACACGTTATTATCTCTGTGAATCTCTGCAACATGCATCTTGTTTGTTGTATTCATCATGTTCTCCATTTTGTTTTCTGTTATATATGCACTGCTCTTTATTCTTGCACTGTTTTGTTCAGCTGATCAATGAGGTATCTATTTCCTATCTAAAGTGTCACTGGGTTGCTATATATTCATTTCCATGCCTGCTTACAATACTCCTTTTGTAGATTTTGTGTAGCGGCTTACATCCTGGGTTCACGACCAATTTTCCTATTTTTTGGCAGTAGATATCATTTTACTATTTCCAGCCTAACGAAAGAGCGCTGAATCAGAATATAAATGATGAGGGCATTTTTCCAGTTGAAAGACCGGTTGCTTAGTAGTGGACATAAAAGTCAGTCTCAGTCCTGGACTCTCATACATTAGACTTCACACTAATGTAATACAACACGGGTCATGACGGGACGTGCTGTTATAAGAACATAACCAACTTTGGGGTACTGAAAGAGTCACCACCCTTCATCACACCACCCTTCATTATTCATTCATTGTTCATTATTTTCCTACAACAGTATGATATGGAGTTTTTTATTCAATACATATCATCATAATTTCCTGATATTTTAGTATCACCATATTCCACCAGTATGGTGTATAATATACATATACAAATGTTATTCCACTGTAATAGGAAACCTTTAGACCTTTCAGCTACTTAACAAATATCGTATCATGCCAACTAATCATCATGACTAATTTTAGATGCCTAATTGTCTGACAAGTGTGTTCCAGATCTGCTGGTATATAAACACACCTGATTGTATAAGAATGGTCCACAGGATACTGTTACATTATATTAGTATGTGTTAAAACAATAAGAAATGCTCCATCTCACCTCTTTGTGCAGTTTGAGGTCATTTGGCTGTGCAGCGAGAGCCATGAAGCGGAGGAGTCTGCGGAGCTCCTCTCTGCTTCGGGAGTCCTGGAGTTTTAGACAGAGCTGCAGGGCCTCCAGAGCCTGCTCCTGCTTCCCATTAACTACAGTCACACACAGACAAACACACACACAGGCTCAGGAAAGCACACACGGTGGCTACAGCGGCTAAAGATAACACAAACAGACTGGCCAAATGGGTCATATAAGTCACTTAGGTCTTTAAACAACCTGATTTACACCGTTTGTTTTGCTGAAGAGGATCAAGTAAAGCCTGGCCATTATATGACTGGCTGAAGCAGATGTTCTAGACTGGACTCTGGACATACGCGATTAGTTGGACATCAGTGTAGATCAGTATTATTACTGTATACAATGTTTAGCTTTAGTTTACTGTTAAATAAGTATAGTTAGGGACTGAAATACATACTGAAGGTAGTGTGACACATGCGTATAAAAACACTGGACTCTATATAAATCTTTGTTTGGGACCCGAAATCAGAACATAGGAACACTACAGTAATTCAATGAGAATTTAATTTAATTTAATTTCAGGTAATAGAACACATCCATTGATAATAATAATCATAATCATAATCATAACCAGAGCTACTGTATGGGTGAGTACTCCTTCTTTTGGGACGATATAAGGCAGATCTGTAGTATCATGCTGACCAAAGCTTCCCCTCCTAACTTAGTAGTTCAGGAAACGGTCATTTCACTGGTCATGATTCTTGGGTCTGGAATAAGTATCAGTAATCAGTGTTTTAGGAAGTCTGTCTCTTTCTTTTTCCTTCCTTTCCTGACCCCGACCTCCACGGCTGTGTCTTCCCTAGGTAAGGAAAGTTCTCTCTCTATATATATATACTACACTTACTCACTCACTCTCACTTACTTTCACTAACCACTTTATCTATGTGAATCGGAAATACACCCTGGATAGAGCACTAGTCCATCACAGGGCACCATGCACACTCACATTCACACATATTTACACCTAGGGGCAATTTATCTTATCTTAGCCGATGTCTTAGGGAGGTGGGAGGAAACCAGAGGCGTCAAGGCCACCCAATCCCCCACACCACCAAAAATAAAATAATAACGCATATCGCATGTCAGAGTTTTATTCGGTGCAGCGCTGAGGATCATGAAGAAGGAAAGAGAGTGTGTGTGAGAGAGAGACAGAAATGCACCGTGCCAAAGGAAATAAAATACCAAAAAACAGCTGCATGTGTGGTATCAATCCGTAGATCCCTTTGTCCCTTCACTTCCCACCCTTTTGATCAATGTTCATTTTTTCAAAATCCCTGCAGCCATTTTAGAAATATTGAGACAGAGACTCCTGGCAAAGACCACCTCCTCGTGTCTTACCTAATAGCTCTGAGATGCCGCTGTGTATGTCGAAGACATGGTTGCTAAACAGTGGAGGATAGTCCGTCTGGCCGTAGTGTTGGTTGAGAATGTTATAGAGGAGATGTTTATATTGAGCTGTCTCCTCTGGACACTTAGCAAGCCCTCGGCTCACCTCCACTACCAACTGATCAGGAAGAAACTCCAGACAGTCCACAGCCGCTGAGAGCCAGGCATCAGCACTACAGAATGGAAAAAAAACAACAATGGTTATTGAAGAGAACAAAAGAAAAATACACGGACACAAGCAGAGAAGCAGAAAGAGAAAAACAAAGAGATTCAGTTGTACTCTTGACCTTCAGACTGTCAGCCATGTGGCAGTAGAAATCGCACAGCCTGAGGGTTGAGGCTTTCAAACAGAGCTCTTTATATAATGACCAGCCTCCATTTGTCTGGACACAAGATCTCAGCAGTACGCACGCGACGTGTCGTGTGTTTTGTATTCTGCATTTGCTTGAGATATTTGCCCAGATATCCATGATTCATCATGGAAAAAACATTCAGACCACACCTCCAGGTTTAAGTACATCTGGTTTGTTACATGTAAAGAAAGTGGTGGAAACTTTTAGCGCGGCAGAGCGGATCAAAAAATATTTCTCCCTGATAAGATTAAATGAGTAATTATATAATTATATCAGTAATATTACAGTTTGTTATGTAAAGAATAAGACATGACAGTACGTGCTGTTATAGAAAAATAAGCAACGATGGGATGGTGTGTACAGTACCAGCAATTTGCCAACACTGAAATTGTTTTACTGATTATAAAATGACACGGTACTTTTCATCCTCTTATTGTTACGTTTAACGTTGTGGAACGTCTGTGAAATAGCATCTGTTATCACTTACTGGCCTCTCTTCAAAAAAAAAAATGCAGCTTGCTACAGAGAAACCAGAAAGCCCTCTGTCCTGAAGACTTTTTCATGGTAAAAAAACATAAAGGAACAGCTTTACCTCTGTTTGTTACAAAGCGCTGTCACTGGGACTCTTTCCAAAAATGCTAAATAAACACCTCCTCACAGAAAACTTCACCATATCAACAATTACAAATTTTTTAATACCTTTATGTGGAATGTCCATCATACAAGAAACAAGATTAACTGAACAACAAGCATGTTAATATAAACCTCTGATTTGAGGTGGTACTACTGTCTGACCTCCTGTTATTGAAAATGAATCAACACCTGGTGACCAATCAAATTTGAGAATTCAACAGTACTGTGCTATAAATGAATTATTTCCTAGTAATATAATATTACAATAATTATTAATAGTACTAGTTAAGCAGTAATAATAATAGCTGGTTTATCTTTTATATAAACAACTTCTGAAATAACATTTAGTAATCTTTTGATGTATCCAGTCTTGATGATTATTCTTTATTAATTATTTATTATTCCCTTTAAGGTTTCAATTTTTAAGCTACTATTATGTTCAGAGCATAAAAACAGGAGAAGCTCAAGATATGGAAGGAGAAGGAGGAACAAATGAAAAAGAAGAAGAGGGAGAGATGACAATGATTAAGAAAATAATAGATTAGGAGATGAAGGAGACCAACATACTGAGCTTCACTGAAGGCTTTGAGGATTTCACGGTCCACATAGTTGCTGGTGTAGAGAAGATCTGGGTCGCTGTCCATACCATGCAGGGGGGGACGGGGACTCTCCTTTCCTTCTAGAAGACTCTCCAGTAAAGGCAACTCGATCAGCTGCAGTAATCTCAGTGTTGCCTGCTGCTGCCAAACCTCATCCACCACTGTCAGAAAGAGGACATGGGTTATAAAGCCCTTACATATCCTTCAGGGTTTTCTGTCACTGGGAAATAATAACCATTACACTGAAGATAAATGCGTAGTTGAAGTTTGAAGCGACTTACACTCCTGTGACAGACCCAGATTCATCAGCTGGGGTGTGATGGTTGTGTTTGCATTCAGGTTCCCTAAAACGTCCTCCAGAGATTTATCTGTTTTGACTGGCGAGGTGTTTGAATACTCCTGTTCCTCTTCCCTGAGTGGAAAAATTTGATTAGATTAGAATCTGGTCAGAATGCTGCATAAGAGGAACTGAATCAGGTTCAATACACACTAGTGCTAGCAACATACAGTGACACACTCTACATACCAATATCATTTTTGTTCTTCATCATAATGTTAAGTAGCTATATGAGCTCAATATTCTGGGCCATAGTAGCTTAGTGTGTAAGGTACAAAGCTAGTGGAAGCTATTGAGTTCAAATCATAATACACCCTGAATGGGATGTCAGTCCATCTCAGGACACCATGCACACACACATTCATACCTAGGGGCAATTTATCATAGCCAGTCCACTTACTGGACTGTTTCGGTAGGTGGGAGGAAAATCATACAACCTGGAGGTAAAAACCACACAGATATGCGGCGAACAACACACATCTGTGTGCGGAGAAACCACACGTTTTTATATTTTTAATATATTTGATATGTATGTAATACAGTTGAAATGAAATTCAAGAAATCTTTTTTCTTTTGAAATTGACATCTAGCTAAATATCCTGTTCTCATTTCATTTGCTCACTTACAGTTGCAGTGTCAGATATTTACTTCATACAGTTACAGTTACAGTGTGTTCATTGTTGTCTCTGAATTGCTAACATTTACTCATGCTGATTTAGTCAGTACGCTCCTGTGTGTGCGTACGTATGTGTGTGTGTGTACATACACACACACACACACACACACACACACACTTTTAGTCAGTCAGTATTTATTGTTTTCTCCCTGTGTTCATGAGGATGATGGAATCACACAATTAAAACAATATTATAGCAGCTTTTACTATCTGTTGAAGTAAAACAGTTTACTCAGAAGCAAGCTAGTTAGCTCATATTAGCTGTTTTCTTTACACATTATTGCCTTGTTTTGAAAAAAGAAAACAAGAATTTAAAACTGTAAAATATATACTAGAATAGAATAAATCAAATAATTCAGTGCTACACTTACATAAATATAACTGAATAAAATATTAAATATTATTGACAGTTTGGCAACACTTAGCTTGCAGCATGCAGCATGGCTTATTTTGCACTTAGGATTGTTGCTTTGAAAAAAAAACAAGAAAAAAAAAACAAATACCTTTTTGGCAGTGCAGTACTGTTGATGGAGGCTGATTCATACGTGTTTTCGATTGTATCCTTGCTAGCACTCGTATTCAGGAACCTGTACAAACTACAGCTGCTGTCCTCAAACTTGGCTTGCCTCTTCTCTTTCCCGAACACCTTGGTGTCCACGGCTTCGAACACCCGTGAGTCCATGAGCGCCTGACAGAGACGCACTGCTTTGAACCGTGGCACCTCATCATCGCCGCAGAACTTGTTCTGGATGATATGAGCCAACACAACATCCACAGCCTCGGAGCCCAGGAAGCAGTCGTGGTAGGATTTCAGGTTGTGGCGTCGTCTCTTGACCTCCACTTGCGTCTGCAGGTTGTTAATGATGCTGCTCCAGATAAAGGTGGCGCGGAACGGCTTCCCGGCCATCTGGTGTGGAAGAAACAGAAAGAGCAATATAACCAATTATTATTTGAAAAACTAAATTAATTATTCCCTTCTTTATTAAATTTTTTTATTATATTTAGAGCTAATCTGAAAACTAGTCAAGAAATAATAATAATAATAATAGTAGGAATAATAATGAATAAACATTAGCTAACATTAGCTAACAATGAAGCATGCTAGCTAGCTTTCTGTTGTACTTATTACCAAGATGGAGTTCATCACTTCAGTATAGCTCATTTACCTACCCAACTTTAATATTCAACAAATCTAATGTATTGTCTGATATGGTAATTTAAATGAGATGTAAATATATGTTTTGATATAAGCTAGCATTAGCTAACAACCAACATGATCCACATACCAACACTATTTTGCCTTTTCTGGATTTGTCAGATAATTAAATAAAACCCCAAGTTCTCTAACAGACTTCTGGTTTTGTAGAGGTTTTCTCTGAGAAATGGAAATTAGCCAGCAAACTTTTTTTCAATGTCTAAGCTTAATTTGTCACAAATTGACTGTAACCGATGAAGCAGGAGGAGTTTTTCCCATGATTTATACCCAGTAGTGCAGTCCTGAAATACAGACAAATTTATAAGAATTTAGGCTCCAATATAAAGATCATTTGTAGCCAAGGTCAATATTGAGAAATCCCTAATCATAACAGACCAGCTAATCATTTCTCACAAGCTACATTTCCTCTCTGGACTCGAAGACGGAGCCCTGAAGGTGTGTACAGTCCCTCAGAGATCCCCCGCCCTCGTCTCTAAGAGGAGAAGCCAGAGTCCCACAATCTCTTTACACATGTAGATTTCATTCCCTCTCAGCGCCTCTCCCATCGAACTCCCACTCATTAATGGAAGCTTCTGACAAAACTGGGCTGCAAGACAAAGGAGGTTCTCCAGATCAGTACCACGTGTGGGAAAAAAGCGAAACTGTGTCTGAGAGGTTGCTGAAGCACAGAGAATGAACGTGTTCTCTATGTATAAGAATAAAGCTGGTTTATTTCAGTTGCAATCTGATAATTGATTATGAAATAAACTGTGACATCAAATCGTGTAATGTTTAGGAAAGAGAGGTCGCTGATGGATAAAAATCAAGTTGTCCAGCACTGAGGTCTAAGCAGACAGTGATAGTTGGGAGATTAGTTTCTTTCCTTCCTTCTAAATTGCTTCCTGTGATGTAATGTCCCATGCTGAGATTGAGTTTGCATATCACTGAACATTTACTTGCCCAACACTGAAGAGTTTCATAAACAGAAATATCAGAGCAGCAGAGTCAACCCGAAGACATGTAAACCTCACGTTTCCACACAAAATGACACGATTACTATTTCATAAGACTAAAAAATGTATATTTGACATATTATCACTGATTCTGCTAAGGTACAATACATTATGATTCAGTTTGATAGCCTCTGACTGATATGTGATATGGGGAATCTGGGGTTTGTTCAGAATCTGGGGTTCAGAAATCATAATGATGTAGAGAGGGCTTACTTTAAAAGAGTTATGGGCAAATCACCTTGACAATCATGTTTAAAAATTGCTTTTTACTCACCAGTTATTTTCACGTTTTCGATAATAATCGATTTATGACTGTTGCCCCGATTTTTTTCAATCGTTGCCTTTTAAATCGATGCATCGATCTAAATCAGCAGATGGTTACACCTCTATAAAGCTGTATATCAATTGATGAGACTTGTTTATACTACCTTTTATTGGGAAACTTCCTATTAAAGTTCCTATTAAAGGATCTTGCTCAAGGACCCAACAGGGGCAGCCTAGAAATACTGGGATATAAACTTAATATTTAATTATATTATTGTATTGTATTCTCTCATATGTAGTACTTGGCATAAATACAAACTTTCAGAGTGAGTTCTGTTGTCCAAAAGACTCAAAAAAAAAAAAAACCTACATCATTGGCACTAAATATAAAATATTACTGACAGTCTCCCAACTAGAGATGGCTCGATACTGCTTTTTCTTTTTTCTCTTAAACTTTCCGATTCATGTGTAATACTTGGCACAAATATTGATATCAACCAATATCGATATCCATCTGATAATTTTTCTGCAAGAACTAATAAGCTTTAAAATGATTTTTAACTGAAGCACTTAAAAAAATACAACAAAAAGTATTTTTCATACAGATTTTTATACAAAATCACCCAAATTGCAAACATAACCAATTATAAAGTATAAATATAATAATTTCAATCCTAACAAAAAATGCAATCCTGTCTGGTTATATGCACACATAGACAGTTCCAAAAAACGTTTTTAATCCCAATTCTGATCGTTCCTATTGTTACAGGATCAGATCAAATTCTTCTTTTCTCCAATATCCCATCCACCTCTTTTTGCAGGTATCAGAATGATTCCAGGGGGATCGGTGCCCTCTCTCCTAACAACACCATGTTTGTAGCGTCTGGAGGGTTACCCCCGGGTCACTCTCGGGTGGGAATGCCACTCCTCAGTCGCAGGCAGCACACACTGTTGTGTTTGGCCAACAAGACGGTAAATACTCACCGAGGGGTTTGTTCCCATGATGACCTTTACAAGACAGTGTGACGGGATAACAAAGCTTTTCCACAACAAACCCCTAACAGCAACACACAGGCAGTGGTGACAAGGAGAGAGATGGAGCCAAGATGAAATACAGAATATCTGGCGTCAGTTCAGGCAGAGACAGGTCTGACTGATATATCCTTAGGGGGACGCTAAAGAAGAATTACTAAGTCCTGTTTGAATTCACACTTCACACACCCACCCACACACACACACACACACACACTCTCTCCTCGTGAGGACCTTCCATTGACATTATCCTCAATGCACCTAATTAATCCTCCTCTTCCTAAGTCCAACTTCTGCTAAGTTAAACTTTTCAGATCTTTTTGTTTAAAAATAAATTAAAAAATATTAAAAAATAATAAAATAAGCATTTTCCTCATGAGGACCTGCCAAATGTTCCCACAATGTCTGAGATATTTCTATACTTGTGGAGAAATTTGGTCCCCACCAAGATACAAAAACATGCCCACACACACACATACACGCGCGCGGGCACACACACACACACACACACACACACACACAGAGGCTTGGGTACATGCTGTAAATCTTAAAAACCTGTCATAAGTTATAGCAACCAATTTCAAACCACAAAACACAACACTGTACTAACAACTAGTGCAGCAACTCAAACTACAGACTGACTTTTAAATAAAGAACACACTTACATACAGATCATTCTGCAATTATTTTATAACATCTACATACAGATGTTTTCACACACACACACACACACACACACACACACACACACACACACACACTTACTTAATCCAACATTATAATTCTTATGTAAATATAAAATTAATATAGAAAAAAATAGCACTATATCTTATGTGTATATCTGTATCTTCACTCACACACACACACACACACACACACACACACTCGTCCATGCCTGCAAAGTCTCGATTAAAAATGACTAAAACAGCACAATAAGCTATACTAAAGTCTTTAAAGTTTAGCATTATGAGTGAGGGTGTATTACCTGGAGGTCGGTGCATGACACACACTCGTCTGGAAATCTGAACTGATTCAGTAACACAAAGCACCGACGCTCACACGCTCTGACTCCTCCCACTCTCACATTAGACACGCCCACAATCCACGATTGGTGGGCTAATTTGCATAATAATAGAACAGCCTACTACAGAGCTGTCGAAACTTTTTATCTTTAGTATTAGCAAACAAAAAGTTTCACTTGATTTCAAGGACTTGTCTAAAAAAAGTTTCAGTTACTTTTAAACAAAAGTAAAAAAAAAAAAATTATAATAATAATAAAATAAAATAATAATAATAATTTGGAGGAGATTTGTGTGTCCATGATTTCTGGGTGACAAAAATATCTATATTTTACAGTTTAACTTAGAGAAAAAAAATCCACAAAGATTGTAAGGTACAGTTAAGAGAAAAATATTTGAACAGAGCCAAAATAAACAAACAAATAAATAAAGCAAGAAAACAGTTTTGCCATGGTCAGTATTTCATTTGTGCCAGATCAAGCCGGAGCAGAATCCCACACATCTCAAGCACATTTTTATTACTTTAAAAAATAAATGAGTACACTATATGGCCAAAAGTTTGTGGACACCTGGCCATCACACTCACATGTCTTTTGTCCCCAAACTGTTGCCACAAAGTTGGAAGCACACAATTGTAGAGCATGTCTTTGTATGCTGCAGCATTACAGTTTCCCTTCACTGGAACTAAGATGCCTAGTCTAAACCTATTTCAGGATGACAATGCCCCTGCGCACAAAGCGAAGTCCATGAAAACATGGTTTGCCAAGCTTGGAGTGGAAGACCTCGAGTGTCCTGCACAGAGCCCTGACCTCAGCCCCACTGAGCACCTTTGGGATGACCTGGAATGCCGACTATGTGTCAGGTCTCCTCGCCCGACATCAGTGCCTGTCCTCACTGACGCTCTTGGAGCTGAATGGACACAAAGCCCTACATTCATGTTCCAAAAGCTAGTGGAAAGCCTTCCGAAAGAGTGGAGGTTGTTTTAAGAGCTAAATAGGACAAAATCTGGAATGGGATGGAATCTGGAAAACTCTATGAAGGGGTCCATGAAATTCATTTTACAGACTACAAAAGGACGAGCAGAGCAAACTGCAACATTGGGAGGAGACTATAAGTTAAATGACTGTGTTATGGAGTAATCCGGATAATTAAGTCAGCTAAGAAAGAGTTGTTTTCACTGATCTTATTATTCATGTTGTTATATTTGTGCTATACTGTTTAAAGGGCATTATGTATTATGTAACATCCAGTGTTTTGTGCGAAATGTCTGAGGTTGAGCTCATATTTGAAGCTAATCACATAGGAAATATGCAGTGAACTCCTCTAATCCTCTAATCCTCCCATCACTGATATGTTATCGCTGCAATCCCTTGTTGTATGCACTTGGAGGGTCGTTGTGTCTATATGTGCTGGGACCTTTTTCCCGCCCTGCCCACTTGCTCCTTGGTGTTTCAGTACCTCATGTTTTACAAATTAAGCACTGGCCCTCTCAGTCTCCAGATCTGATGTGAAGAAGGCATTGTATGTATGGAGTTATAACAGAAATGTCACTGCCTGAATATTATAAATCAGAAGCCCCTGAATCAGTTCAGATGATGCAAAAGACTTTGATAAGATTGATATCACACTCAAAACAAGATGCAAACATTTAAACATAGAATTATTTTATTTTCTTGACAATTATGTCAATATCGCTATTGACATACATTATGATAAGAACAGATACTACACTTGACCTTAGCCAAAAGGCTGAGAAGCAATTTTTTTTAAAATTATATTTGTAATTATACCTATGTATTGTATCAGTCTTCATTAATCTTAATCAATGTTGGTAAAGTAATAATAATAATTTAGGAGTTTTTCTAAAAGTAATAATCATATGTTTAGTCCTACTTGTATTTATTTTTAGGTTGATTCCCACTGATTTATACATTCATAAATCTTCAGACTATGATCCATCTCTCAAGACAACAGGACAACATAATCTGCATATTTCAGATTATGTCTATTGATATGCAGCTTTCTACAGGCATTTACGTAAATCATAAATTGAAGTGGGGATAATAAACAACATTGTAACTATAGACAATAATAAATATGTATTTGCTTCTCTATAGCAAGGTTTCTCCAGCCCTAATCTTTTATTCCCTCTATACTGGGTGTTTTCTGGACCAGTCAGCTCATTAACAACTCATCATTACATTAAAATGGGTGCTAGGGCAGGAAAATATTCAGCCTGAAAGGGCAGAAGACCTTATCTTAATACAATTAAAAAATTACCCCTTTATACTGGTCCACATTCACTTTCAGCTTTGTCTAGTCAACCCCATGGTTGCAGTACCAAACCTGTTGCACTACCTCCACTTCCACTACAGGAAGTTGTTTGTGTTTCACGAGGACATTTACACCTCTTAAGTGCATAAAAGAGTCTCTAAGCTCCATTTCAACATCTCTGCCTCAATTTCCTTTGAAAATACTCAGGTTGTGTATTAAAGCAACGTTAACACATTCCTTTCACCAATTTCTAGTTGGTGGCTAAAAGAATAGTTACACACACACACACACACACACACACACACACACACACACACACACACACACACAAAATTTCACCTTTAACCCTTCTTGTATCCATTTAGCCAGATTTTGTTTCCAATGCAGAGCTATTTTACCCAAATCTGTTCTATAAATACACAACCAAATCAAGTCAAGTGGGTTTTATTGTCATTTCTCTGTATAACTTGGATATAACTTGGAACAGAATATTGTTTCTTCAGACCATGGTGCAACACGGTTCACAGAACTACATAAGGTATAAATATAGGGCAATGACGAGAGCGAAATATTCAACAAATACACAAGATGGTGTATGCTAACTAGGCAGAACAACAGAACAGTTTGAAATGGAAGAAATCGGTAAAAAAAATGGACTATAAACTGCAGAGTCCATGAAGCAATTTGGATAAAGAAAAGCAGATGGAGAAAAGTATAACTGTAAGACTGGTATCAAAATATCCCATAGCAGCATGACAGCATTGTCTCATGAGATATTGCTATAATTTTAATGTGCAAACCTTCATATACTTGCTTAAATTGTTTAAATAGACAGCTTTATCAGATATCAGGGTGTAGAGTAAATTTACAAATTTAAGTTAACTACAACTTCCAGCTATTGGTACACTACTCTGGGAAGTGGGAATTGGGGGTGAATTGACACCTAGAAGGCAAAATTCTGGTTGTTTGAGATGGAAGCCCAATAACATTACAACATGCAGATACACAGTGAAATATTGTTCATGATTTTTTTTTTGTTCCTCCAAATTAATTTCATTCTGAGGATGTTCTTCCTTTTAGTCAACAGAAAGGCTGTGCCTACATAACACAGTGATAACATACAGCAGGACTTTTTCATGTTTGACTAAGAAGCATGTGATCATGAACGACAACAGACTCGCATTAAGAAGCCATTGCACTGAAAGCACAAAAGCATTTTCCTATTTACAATATGCTCCCTGAAGATAACACACACAAGGTCTATGAAGACAGAAGTGTCAAACAAGATCACATACAGCACTGTAAACAATGTGAAAGCGTGTGTGTTCTGGATATTAAAGCGAAGTTGTGGGGGAAAACAGTTGGACGGGGGAGGGACGGGATGATTTTTCTCGTCTTTCTTCTAAACAAGGTGCTTTGTTGAGGATTTCGAGGAAAGAAGACAGAGTACATTTGCCTTTCAATGCAGCAGTGCTGTTTCTCATCCGGGGATTCCATTTATCAGCACAGCACTGAGCTTAAAGTTCTTCCCTCCATCCACCATGGAGAGAGCTTTAGCATTTCACTATACACCACTACTGCGCTTAATGAGAACAGTATCACAAACGTGAACTTAGATCTAAGATTTTACAGTCCTTGAATTAGGTGTTTTTAAAATAAAAATAATTGTGTGGCCTACAGTATTCTTTTGCATGTATACAATATGCAGAATATGTTAAACCTGTTAAGCCTATAGATAAAAGACTCATAGACAGTGCTAGTATTAATTATAAAATATAAATACGTGGTATGGTTAACAAGTGCCTAATTGAAGTGATAAAAATTTTGGCCTTTTCGGATTAGATGAGATCTAAATTGTCATTTCTCACATTTATCCCTTTATTAAACATACGATAATAGACATCTCTAAGCCTGTTTCTTAAACGGTTAGATTTTCACATTTTTAAGTATTTGAAATGAGGTCAGTTAACCAGAAATGACAAAATACTGTGTTAAAAACTGAGAGTACACTATATATCTTCTTACTATATGTCATATGACGTATAATGGTGTTGAAATTATATAATAAATAATGAAAAGTCACTCTCCCTAGACCAGTTGCTTGACGTGCTGGATTATGAAGGTTTGGAAAGACAGGTTTGCCCAGTATATCTAACATTAGAATGGTACAGTGCTCCACGGGTGTTAGTTTTATTATTTAGACTTACCTTTATGTCCAGATTAAGCCAGCATTTGTTGAGTGGAGGAATCCTTCCTAAAATGTAATGTATTTTACAGAAAAAGAAAAACAAGTGCTGAAAAAGGTCCTTCTACTGGACAACATGCTCACGTGACTGAAAACTGGTTCTACAGCTCTCCTTCTTTCTCTGAAGGAATGAGTGCAATGGCATTGTTATGTAAAGCAGCTCTCTGTGTTGTGAGTTTACTAAGTTATCATATCGCTCATTAGTGTAACTTATCACAGTTTCAGCTGAAACATCATCAAAACCCTGTCAGCTTGATCCCTGCAGTCCTGGCAACAGCACCATAACTGAGTTTGCTTTATTATTCTGGCCTTCTTATCAGAAATTCTAGCACACTTACGTCCTTTAACCTCTACGCTCTCCTCCCAGAGAAGTTTATCAGCTCAGCATTAGGAAGTCTAGGTTAGTAGGTCTATGTGGGGTGTGATATGTCATCGAAAAGAGGACAGCGGCAGGGGTGGTGATAATGAATAAAGGATAAGGGAGGTCTCTCAGTCGTTACAGAAAAATTAACCTCATTTACTTGGGAGCAATATTGATCAAATTCTTTGTGGTTTATTTTACATAGACGGTACATCTCGTAGTGGACTACTTAAGTCGTGTTATAAAAGTGGTTTACTACGCAACTTGTTGACATCTTGTTGACATGATCCCTTACCTCCACATTTCCTCAAACAGACAATACCAGAAGCAATAGATCCTGTATTAAAGATAATCAACTTCTCCCTTAACACAGGCTGTGTACCTACACTACATGGGCAAAAGTATGTGGACACCTTATCATCGTACTCCTATATGATTGTGAAAACCCTATTCCAAAAACATGGGCATTACTATCGACTGTGGTCCTTCCTTTGTTGCTATAACTGCCTCTAATTTTCTGGAAAGGCTTTCCACTAGATTTTGGAATGAGGCGGTGAGGACAATTGAGCCACAAGGACATTAGTGAGGTCAGGCAGTGATGTTGGGCGAGGAAGCCTGGAAAACAGTCAGCATTCCGGTTCATCCCAAATGTGTTCAGTGGGGTTGAGGTCAGGGCTCTGTGCAGGCCACTTGCGTTCTTCCACTCCAACCTTGGCAAACCATGTCTTCATGGACCTTGTTTTGTGCACAGGGGAATTGTCATGCTGGAACAGTTTTGGGCCTCTTAGTTCCAGGGAAGGGAAATCTTAATGCTACAGCATACAAAAACATTCTATACAGTCACACTATCCGGTGTCAGCCAGAAGAGGATGGGTTCGCTTCTGAGTCTGGTTCCTCTCAAGGTTTCTTCTTCATGTTATCTCAGGGAGTTTTTCTGTGCCATTGTCACCAATGGCTTGCTCATTAGGGATAAATCTAAACCCACATCCTGATTTCTGTAAAGCTGTTTTGTGACAATGCCCATTGTTAAAAATGCTATATAAATAAACAAAATAAATAGTAAAAAATAATTTTAAAAATTAATGGGATGTAGGGGAGTAATCCAATATTTTAAAGGGAAACTTGACATTATCTGGCTCAGTTATAACGTTAACATTTTTTACATAATAATACCAGTAATACCAGTTAAAGTCCATATTAAAGAAATTAAATATACAAATCAAATTGGAAATACAGGGTGTTCCAAAAGTCTCCATACATGGGGGAAATTAACACGTTTTTAAGCAAAATGTAACATTATTTACAAAATGTCCTCTACATGATTGGCATTTCTTTGTAAAAACACTCAGAGTCATTGATGAACTCATGGTGTTATGGATGTAATTGCATGTTCAATGCAACCTTGTGACAGCTTTCTGATCCATCCATGAGAATGATTTCAATACCTTCTTTTGTCAAAGGCATTATTTAAGGCTATATGAAATAATTTATAAACTATGAAAGATTTTGCTAAAAGGAGTTTATCTCCCCTATATATGGAGACTATTGTCCATACAGTACAGTATACGTTGTACAGTATATTACAAGCTGAATCACAAATGCACAATGTGTGGAGGAGGAAAGTGCTTCTGGCTTCAAGATGGCCGCTGTTTTTAGCTTTGTACCTTCCCCTTGTCCATTTTTATAGAAAATCGCATGTCATACAGTAGCAGAAACCACATTAGCAAATGTGATGCAAAACAATTTGACGTGAGTGTGTGGTGAATTAGACATTTAATGTACATGGTGCTAACATGGGAATCATATCACTTGTTAGCAAGATTAGCCTTTTGTTTCAGACACAAATTGTTTTGACTGCTCGCAATGTAAACAACGTACCCACTTGAACACGTTAGTCTAAAAACCAGGTTCATAAGAAATTTTTTACCTAAATATGTCTGCCAAAGTGTTAGCTGATGCAAGTGATAATATGTAAGTAATATTGTTTTGCCACATTCACTCTACTGATCTTTCAGTAAATTGACTTTCTGTGCTTTCAAGCGGTTCCAACCAAAACCACCAGCTCAGTCTCTGACAATAGTAATGACAACGATCTGCACAAACAAAATTCCTTCCTGCATGAAACCAGAACACAGTGTTAACGATCCTCAAAGCGCCCTCTCAGCTTCGTTCCCACAGATGAGCATGCTCTTATCAATATTCATACATTGCTCAGCTCTAGGGCAGACTTTGGTGCGTGGTGAAACAAATATCGGTTTCTTCCAGCCATGTGCTCTGTGGAATCCCGTACGCCCCTCATCGAAACCCGCTGGACAGTGGCCTTCTTCACCAGGGACTGGTGCTGGACATTGCCGCCTTTGTTTTAATGCTACAGAGCCGTTCTGACAATCATATTTTGTTCAACAGAGGATATTGTCTCATGCTGAACAGTTTTTCCATGAAAAAAACCGTCGTGGGACGGATTGGAAAGTACCAGCATAGGACAAAATACTGTAAAGTCTAAGGTCATGACCAAGAGTTTTCAAATTATATTCTAAAGCAGATGTAATGAACAAGATACTCATATATATATGTAATTGATTTTCATATAAGGATTTCTTAATCACATAAAAACTGTTTTGCCCAAGTTCCAAATAATGTAGCATGAACAATTAGTATGAATTTAAAAGTTCAAGGAAGCAGGCGGTATACTGCAAATGTCTGAGCAATCTGCATAAACATGAAGATATACACATTGGTGGCGCACACACATATTGTGATTTAATCTAGCCGCGTGTGTAATATGTGTGCGAGTTGTTAAGCATTAACCAGCCGCTCCCTGTAGAGGCATGAGAGAAAGTACAAGGTGACCCATAATTCCTCAGAATCACAATACTCTAGCTGCACACAGGTGAACCTGAGAGGAAGTGGACCTGAAGAGGAATAACACGTGGAAAGTCAACACTGTAACGTGGATAATGTGGAAAGATGACTGCACTTTCTGTCCATGTTTCTCCCAATGCACATTCAATATAAGCACTGGGATTCTAGATAGAGTGACCACAATCTTCCACATTTATTCATTCAGCAGAGTCCAAACCAAGCAAACAAATAAGCAGTTCAGGATTATGGGTTTTGATGAAGGGTTTAATAGTGGCTTTCTGTCAGCCCTGGGATCTGAACTCTGAGATGTTCCAGTCACTAGGCGAAAGGACTGAAAAAAATTGAGAGCCACAATTTGACACAATCGTGGCTGCATTTTACTTGTTTGATTGCATCTTTCACCTGTCAAGCATTTTGCAGCAATGTTTTTGTACGAATGATTATATTCTACTGAATATCTATTATAATTTCAATTCTACTTTTAAGAGCACATTTTCTTTTTTTCTTTCTTTTTTCGTATTATTCTGGCACACAATGTTTGCCAAATTTTTTTTTAACAAACTGATAGTACATGAATGTTAAAGTATACAACAAAAAAAAAAATTAAAAATTATTAATCGTAATTTTCTCATAAAGTATGTATTTATAAGGGTACAGATGCAAACCACATGTCATGAACTAGACTTGCTATAACTACAAATGCTGCAGAGAAATGAACATTTAACGGACTACTAACATTTTAATTAGTCCTAATAATCAACTTAGTAGATTTGTGTAGACCTGTTTTCATAACTCAGAAAATAGTTGAAATTTGTACAAAGCAAAGAAATTTGAGAAAATCAGAGGCTTAAAAAGAGGATGCTTAGGTTTTAAGGTTTTAAGGTTTTAATTCCAAATACAATTATTTCCAAAATACAATTTATATATATATATATATATATATATATATATATATATATATATATATATATATATATAAGTTTTATTTCTTGTATATGTATTATGAAATGTACTACATAAATTATTATTATTATTATTATTATTATTATTATTATTAGTCTAGCAACAAGATAGTAAGAATGCAGTTAAGCAGTTAATTGTTCAACAAAAGATTTAATCACACAGTATCTTTATTTTTTTTAAATGTAGTCTAAAAAGCTAAGCTCTCCTTTGGTTTAATACATGAGGCTAATGTAGGTTCAGTCTTATAAATCTATCTCAGACAAAATCCTCTGTAATATATGACTAAATCATTATAGGATTTCTTTAAACAATGCACTTAAGCTACAGAATCACAGTTTTGAAAACAGCAGGAATAGTCAGGGAAGTGTCTAGAAACGGAACTATATTACTGGAAGCATTACCAAGTGGAACTATATTATAATGAACATAATTTCACACTTTGGGATGCTGTGGCCTGGGGAGCAGGATAATAACAAATTGTAATAAAAGACAAAAAAAAAGGCAAGATGGCCTATAGCATTCAGCTACACTATGAAACTATGTACACATATAGCTACATTATGAAATGTTCATCTTAATAGATGACTGAAGTCTGTATGACTACTTAAACCTGGATATGGCTCAAGGCAAAGAATTACAGAAAAGACTTTGGGCAAGACTTCCAACTGGGTATGGGGAACAATCTGTAAAACAGATTTTTAGTTGTTTTGCTGAAACGTTCCTTTAAGGTAAGTTGTATTTCAGTATAATATAGATGTGGCATGAATGCAATTGAATGCAACTGCAAATGCGTAATTGACGTAGAAATTTATTTCAAGCCTGAGTCACCTAAGTTACCATCCTTTAAATAAAAACGCGTATAGTTTTTTATACTCGCAGGTTGTATCACAGCTACAGTTGAAAAGCAAAAGCATCGTAATCTGTGCAAAACTGCGGCAAATTTGTAATATTCTACAGTAAAGAAGTGATCTTAAGACACACTGTCAGGGATAGAAATTTGCCATATAAACACACTGGGCATCTCTTTTGTAAAACAGAGTGTACCACAAAATGATCAGGAAACAATAATGTTTCCTTTGTGGAAAAATACATTTATGTTTAAGATAAAGGGTTTCGAGTGACTATAAAATATAGTTTCCTGCAAGAAAATAGTTCCAATGCTGTTTATTACAGCATTATCACAAAAGATGTATTAGAATTGCACCAACTCCATCTTTATAACCTCTGTCATATAAAAGGAGTTTAAAAGCACATAAAGAGTCAAATCCATCCAAAGAGCTCTCTTTACAAAATGTACACTATCATATAGAAAGTTTTTTTTACATATATATCTATGTATTTATATATTTATACAATCATTAGCACCCCTCTTTCTCCAAACGCAAATGTTGTTCTTTTTTAAAATATCACAAGGTTTTAAAGTTCCATTTTAGTGGGACATGGTGTGTAAGTGATTGGTAGTCTCTTACTGTTAGCCGGTTGTGTTGTGTCATCTGTGTCCAGTTTGGCCGATTAGATAATAATAAAAAACTTAAAACACGATTTTTAAAAAGATCATGACTAAAATCCATTGTCTCTGTGGTTCCAAGAACAGACACCTAGGTTCTGCTGCTGTACTTTGTATAAATTCCTATAAAAATCTTCATGTGTTTCAAAATCTAATTCCCAATTTTTCTTATGATTCTCCATCTTCTTGTCTTCAATTCTCCATTATCTTACAGTCTCCTCATGGTTCAATGTTTGTATCACATTTTTTTCTTTTCATATTCTAATGGAGCAAAATGCTCATTTAATGCTTCTTAGTCTAATGCTTCTCAGTGTAATGCTTGTGATTCTCCACCTTCTCCATCTGGATTACCGATAGGAGTACCAAGAAGTGGGAGAGTCCCAAAAAGGGAGGGAAGTACCTAGAGACAAAGAACTCTAAACCCATTTTCTTCATCTTCTCAGGTCTGTACATAGTTTAGAGTTTTCCATCTTCAGATGGTTCTCCAGCTTCTAGTGGCTCTCCTTATGATTAATCATCTTCTCAGATGATTTTCACATGATTCTCATGCTTCTGCTGCTTTTCCATCTTCCGGTGGTTCTCCATACATATCTTACCAGTTAGTGCTTTAGAAAGGGTCCATGAACTGCATCCACTTGTTGTTCTACTGTCTGGTTAAAGGCAGGCCTGCTGCACCTGGGTGAGAAGCTCTCCGAAGCGGTCAAACAGGCCCTCAACCCACACTCGGTTCTCCATGCACGTCTGCACAGTCTCCTCCTGTCCCAGATCCACGCCGCGTGAGCGCAACAGTGCAATCTGATACACAAAAACACACATACATCACAGAAACAAAGTGGAAACTGTCATTGATGGCGACAAGGTAACAATACCACTACATGACAACTTTCCCACTCTATCACATGAACTGTTCTGAAGAAGTTTTCTCCAGATCCAAAACACAGATGTGTCACTGTAGTACCTCAAAGTTGGTCTTGATGTGTAGGAGGTTATAGAAGTGTATGTGTTTGCTGTAAAGACTCACTTTTTGGTCATATTTTGAAGTGAATAACCTTAACAACGTAATAACATGACCCTTGGCCTTTAGACATTTAATGTAGGAACAGACACAGAAAAAAAAACACACACAATCTCACCTCTTCCATACACATCAGATATGTGTGATACTTGTAGTGCTGCAGTGAATGATACAGAGAAAACCAGTGAGTTTTCTGTTGCTCTACTGTGTACTCCTGAGAGAGAGAGAGAGAGAGAGCGAGAGCGAGAGCGAGAGAGAGAGAGAGAGAGAGAGAGAGGGGAAGATAAGGATAAATAATAATAAAAATGGGACCACCTAGTGGCTAAAAGCGAGTACTACAAACCAGCCATTCCATAATATCAATGAACCTACAGTACTTGAATGTTTTTTGTATTATATATATGACTTGACTGATTCATCCTGCAACTCACCAAGGGAAGTTTAACAGGGGATTTAGCAGGTTTCATGGTCTTCCTGTTGTACGCCTTGCCACTCAGTCTGACTTTAAAAGTGGGGGTCTCCCCGTCTGTTTTCAGCTCTGTCACCACTGACAACTCGGGAAAGCTGTCTAAAGCGTTCTGAAGTGGATGGAGAAAGACAAAGAGTCAATCAGGCAGAGTGATGAATGACAAAGCAAATGCAAAAACACAGGAAAAACTTAAATGCAGCTTATGGCCCTAACACAAACTGGTCTTTATTAGTATTTCAAGAAAACAGGCATGCACTAATATTAAATTCTCTGATCGCAAGAATAATTCGCCAGCCACAGCAGTGTGTTATGTTTGTTTTTCCGGCTTTAATGTTCACTTGTATCCTGTAAACATTATTATGTGATTGTTTCCTCCATTAAGGAAATGCAATGCTCTTTCAAATGAGTCACTTAATTCTACCGTAGACAGGAATACGACGGAAACTTTACCCTGTATGAATTAGAAAATCGTGTTTACATCACTTGTGGGATGTAATGATACACACAATTTAAATTCGATATGACATGATGCAGTGATGTCTCGATATGATACGGTTTCCATACAGGAAAAATAGGCATTGGGTTACTCCTTAGGCCTAAGCATTGGCAGCCTTAGGTTTCCATTTTTGATTCAAACATTATAGAAAAGCAACAACTGAAAGCATATAGCAGCATATAATGAAACAAAAGCTGTGCATTATAATGTAACGAATTTAAACATGGCCAGTGGTCAAGCTTTCACTGGTGTGACTCTCCAGGGGGCATGTGTGAACCACGAGGCTTTTTATTTCCCAATCTGCTGTTTGCTCTCTGTAGCCCTAGATGAGTTTTTGAATCCTGCATTCTCTACTATACTGACTTTCATATCAGCAGGTATGAGCTTACTAATCGCTTCAGTGATTTCTTTAACCCAGATGAATGAGCAAAGAACGACTGCCTGAACGCAGCAGAGAGACTTTGCCGTGTGTGTGTGTGTGTGTGTGCTTCATGTTTTCCTGGCCATGGTTGTGGTATTAATGCCAGTGTTTATAACTCTTATTTGATGGATTTGGCACGCTGTAATCATTCGATCCACTATCCGGTGGGTGTCTTAACTTACCGGGGAGCCAAAGTGTTCCCTTACATCAGACCTTAAATATTTGGGAAAATTTTCCAGTTTCTGCTTGCTCCTGACCATAGCTATTAGTGTATTCCCCAGCTAATACACTAATGCACTAGCTGCATGCATAACGGCTTGCACAATTGCCTAATTTGAGATGAAGAACAAGCTACTTTTTCAGAGGAAAGAGTGTGGGCTTGATCGAGTTGAATGTTTCTTACACCTCACGTAATATAATCGGTATTTTATGACAAATAGCCTACCTTATTATGCAGTCTGCTGAATGCACTGTCCGATACACAGACATATCAAATCGAAAGCCTCATATTGAACTAAACACTGTATCATTACACCTCTACTGCCGAAGTGTGTGTTAAATTTTGGAATATGTTGTAGAACTGATTTCTGGCTCAGCCCCTCAGTACAACTGACAGACGTTTGCATGAACTCAGTGCCTTCACTGGAACACTGGAAAGCAGACTGCCAGGAACTTATGCTTGATGTACATTAACAAGCACTTAAAGTAAGTTAGATGTCTGTGGAGGTTGAAGGCTTGGATGTTTGAGGGCTTGCTCACTTTGAACACCTGACCCACTCGCAGTTTGGGCAGCAGCCTCCTCCTGTTGTTTGTTATCATGCCATCAACTCTCTTCATATGAGGCAGCAGAAGTTCATCTGAAAGGATCAGATCACAGAGGTCAAACAATAACACCTCATGGACAATACAGACACATGAAACCTCGCATTATGTGTAAACACATCCATGCACTCAGTGTCAAACTTATGTAAACTATGCGAGACCGGTTTCTGGCTTTTTCATTGCAAAAGAAATTTGAATGCAATCTTCTTTACAAATTAAACAATATTATGATTAGGCATGGGCTGGTTATAAGTTAGATTTCAGGACGTCCTAATATTCAGACATTATTATTATTGTTATTATTATTATTATTATTATGGATTCTTTCAAACTATCATTACTAACTCTGCTTTTTGTTTGGACTGCAGCATAAGCTGAAATCATTTTCCAAAGAAAAAAAAAATTGATGCAAAACAAATTAAAATAAAATAAATAAATTATGGCCCTGCTGAATCCCGTGTCAATGCTCCTCATGACTGAAATGCCTACTGAGGTTGTTACACAAGAAAAAAAAAGAATTTCCATGACATGA
This sequence comes from Pangasius macronema, assembly GCA_037577455.1. NCBI lineage: Eukaryota > Metazoa > Chordata > Actinopteri > Siluriformes > Pangasiidae > Pangasius > Pangasius macronema. The sequence continues at coordinate 20,761,616 of CM074950.1, forward strand.
AAATGCAGCAGTAAGGGAATATTCATAATGGCACTGGGATGAAAATTCAAGGTGAGAATGCATCGGCGGTGAAGCAGGAGAAAAGGGCAACATCATTAAAATGACACAATGTTCTATTTTTAACCATTCCACTGCTCCTGTCCCACTTTGTGCTGATGTGCCTTACAGAAAGGATCTTTTTTACAATATGATCTTCTGAACGGGACTGATATCAGGATCTAAGATTTTAGGACTTGAACTGCCTGTGAGACTGATGAATTTATATAATTTACAAATCAAGATCGTGTGCTCATGTCCTTACCGTTCTCCCTCTCCAGTGTGATCATGACGTCTGCGTCCAGAGCAACGCTGATCAGGAGCTCCACAAAACTCTTGAAGGTCTCCTTCATCGTCCTGGTGTTGAGGAAGCGTGAGGCAAATGGGACCGGAGGTATAAACTCTGAGATCATAGAGAATACAGAGGGACGCTTAAACACAGAAAGGGAACAATGCAAAAGACAAGTCGACACGAGTGTCAACAGAAGTCTCCAGCTGGCTAATGGTTGTGTGAACTTTTTCAAGATTGTGCAGGGAGTGTGGTGTGCCAAACATATCATTTCCATACAAAATACTTTCAAATTCCAATTCAAAAAAAGGGAAATATGAATAGTTGTGAGTTTCCAGCAACTTGTGAATGTTCCAAATGGAAAGCAACATACTGTAATCAAGAAGCTGGAACACACTCACTACACCAAAGATCCCTTTACCTCAGGTCATTTAGACTGCTAACACTACTGCTAACACTACTGCTAACACTACCGCTAACACTACCGCTAACACTACCGCTAACACTAGGGCTTCACTTGAAGGGCTACACATCTAGAATAAATGAGCAATTAAAGCATCCATCAGTAGGCTTATACGAAAAGGTTTTTTTAAAGGTAAGACTTTACATGACGGTTCTATTAACATACCTACATCAACTAATATTTATTTAATCCATGACTAAAAATAAATCCACATAAATCAGCAAAAATGAAGATACTGTCACAAAAACAATGTTGATTATTTTCCAGTGAAAGCACATCCCAGTCTTTTATTCCCCTTATACCACAGCAATTTGCCAGTTACAAATTTTTATATGTTAATGAACATCATATCATACGTTTTTAACTATTTATTGTTACATTTAATGTTGTGAAAGTTTAGTTCCTGTGTTAGTTAACAGGAACAAGTTAGTTCCTGACAAAAGGAGCTGGAAAGTACAAACTCCTCTATCCTGAAGACTTGTGGTGGAAACCTAGACTGGTACGAAGCGCTGACACTGGTGACTCAATCTGTAAATGTTAATTAAATGTCTCCTTACAGAAAGCTTCACCATGTCAATGATTATAGGTTTTTCTCTGATTTAAAAAAAAAAAAATTTATTATTAGCCTTAGATTATGTAGTCTGCCATACAAGTCCTTGTGAATGAGCTGTTACTATAGAAACAATAACATAAGAACAAGTACATTAATATAAACTGACTGTCAGAGCTGCTGATATAGAAATTAATTAACATCTGACCAATCAGATTTAAGAATTCAACAGTGCTGTGGAATAAGGTATATTAATGTTGAAGTTCATGGTTTTTTGATGTTAACTAATGTGTTAAATTATCAGTTTGTCAGTTAAGGGAACCTTGTTACCATAAAATATGTTCTCAAAGCCAGAAATAAAATTGAAACACCCACATCTGGTTACATATTGGTCTGGTGGATTCTTAAAGCACCAGCTCTGTCACCAGGACTGTCTAATGACTGAAGGAAATGGGATAAGACAGGTTTCACATTCTTTCTCCAGCAAAATTACTCACCATCATCTTCAATTGCAGCTTCGGGAGAAGCCAACTCAGTTGAGTCTGTGAATTCCTCCTTCCATTTCTTCCTCTTTTTCGGTGGAGGTTCGGCCTTGGCTTTTGGCTGCTTTGGCCTGGGTTTGGACAGGCTTTGCTTTGTGCTGGATTTCAGAGCAGAGGAGTCGGACACGGCTGGTGCGGCAGCTCTCTGGGCCAGCAGAGCCTTCTGAGAGCCTCTAAGCAAAATACAAAAAAAATGCAAATGAAGTAGGAACCCTTATGTGAAGTTTTAAACATTATATCATAAATTATAAAATATGCCCAAGCAGACCAACGAATTGAATTTTGAAACATTTTCAAAACCTTCAAGTCCAGTCCAGCCTTGACTCTTAGTTTTCGAAATGACCTGCATGGCAGAAAACCTTCACAGAGTTTCACAGACGACTCAACGAGAAACACTTCGGACTACTCACCCGAGCTGAACGAGTACCTCTCAAGTTTAGATTGTTGACTCTGAGAAGGGAATGTGCTGCCATGAGTACGTTGCTGCTGGTGTGTGTGAGTGTGTGTGGGGATTCCAATGTATGCAACTTGACTTGGGGGGAAAAAAACCTGCTTTGATTCTGCTCTGGCTCATGACATATTGGGTGTGTGCAGGCAAGAACAAGCAAGAAGAATACAAGAAAAAAAAAAGGTAGTAGTACCTCATGGAATGCATGGGCTTGCACCTTGGTTTTCTGTTGCAGACTCGCACGTACTCCCGCTTGTTCACAGTGTCGAGAAATTTGACGTACACTCTCCGGTACAATGTCTTAGCATCTCCAAAGTAACCCAGATACTGCACAACAGGGGACATAATAAAAAAAACATGTTAGGGGAGGTGCCAGCATATTATCACAATATCGATGCATATTCACCTGTACCTGTCTGGCTGACTGGTTAAACTGGGCCAAACCAATTAGCAGAACTAACTACATATAACGTTAACTTTATGAATTAACCCTATACTCAATTTAACCCATGTGAATGATTTCTGGCACAAGTAACCCTGATCGATCGATCTATCTATGATCACAATAAACTACAAGCAAAAATATCACTGTGTTAATTCAATAATAATGATGTCTATATTTTGATTTACTGACCGACGAACTGAAGGTACGTGTATTAGATTTTGGTCCTTATCCGCTGATACCTCCTGAACACTTTCCCTTGCTGGAAAACTTACTAACTGTTACAAAGCACTGACACCAAGAACATGTTAAATAAACATCTTCTCACAGAAGATTTCACCATATCAATATTTACACGTTTTAAAATTTGTTATTCACAAGTCCCTGTGAATGAGGTGTTACTATATAAAACTGTGATATGCCTTGATCCGGCATTCTTGATAGAGCATCTGCTGACCAATCAGATTTGAGAATTTAACAGCGCTCTGGTATAAATAAATACAATAGTATATATGTGTCTAATGTGCCTGATATTACTTGTCAGTATTTTAATTAGAGACGACGTTAGTAACCTCCTTAAAGAAAATCTGATCTTTCCCATGGTTTGACGTTAAAATAAAGAACTCCTCATATGCCTGGTATAACCGACCACTGGTACGTGTCTAGAGCTATCTGAGATCAGTAATGATTCACTCACACTGTTGGTAGCCGAAAACACTCGTTTTCCATCTCTCAGCTCGGGTATGAATTTCTGCAGCAGGGCCTTTTGCACCTTCCAAATGGCTGGAGGTTCTATTCCTGCCTTCAGTGTGACCTACATCCAGTAAAATGCAAACAGGCCACATTGCACATCACTAAAAATCAAAAGGTCTTCCTGCTATGTTGTACCATACTAATTCCCACTGCACCTCTGACATCTGTCCAAAAAAAAAAGATAAATAGATTGAGCCCTGAGTCTCCAGTGAAACATTAACAATGCTAGGTATGATAGAGGGTATATATGTGTAGTCTGAGGTTGAAATACTCTCTATTTTTTTTTCTTTACTACACACCCTAGGTACATTATGTGGCGTTTTCAAGTACCTGTGGACTGGTAGTGTGGGTATACATCCGGAAGAGGTTTGACAACGGTATTTCAACCTTCGTGTTAATTGTGTAGTATGTCTTTATATGCAGTAGCATTACAATTTCCCTGCACTGGAAGGGCCCCAAAACTGTTCCGGCATGACAATGCCCATACGCACAAACCGAGGCTCATCTAGACATAATCTGCCAAGGTTGGAGTAGAGGAACTCGGGTGGCATGCACAGAACCCTGACCTCAACCCCACTGAAGAGCTTTGGGATGAACTGGAATGCTGACTACACCCCAGGCCTCCTTGCATGACATCAATGCCCAACCTCACTAATGCTCTTGTGGCTGAATGGACACAAAACCCTGCAGCCACATTCCAGAATCTAGAGGAAAGCATTCCCAAAAGAGCGGAGGTTATTATAACCACAAAGGGGGACTACATCTGGAATGGGATGTTCAACAAGCATATATGGGTGGGTGTGATGGTCAGGTGTCCACAAACATTTCGCCATATAGGATATTTAGATAAGGCAACCAAGACTATTAATAACAATGTAAGATGTGAGATGAAAACACAAAATACAGTTTAAATGAGCAAAATAAAAACCAAATGGGGTAGATATGAGAATGAAAGATCATTGTATAGAAAGTGAATAATCTTAAAAAGATTCTAATAATCAGAAAAAGAAAACAGATTGCAACATGAAAACAGCACTATTACAAGAGAAACTGACTTAATTGTGAAATTTTAAGATTTTCAAAAGAACACTAGACTTCTCCTTGTCTTTTACCTTTACTAATAATCTACATGAATATCACTGGAACATCACTATGAGAAATCTAAACTGGAACCATTGTACCATGGTAGCCTACTGCTGTGTGATTCACTGTGCAGATATCTATTATCCTGCACATGCAACACACTTGTCAGACAAACAAAGACATTAAATCTAAGTCAGTACGTATGGACGTCCAAAAGATACAGGAGTAAAAAGTGGTGTTTGAGTAGTGCAAGAGCCATGTACGGGAGGAGGGGTCTGTCCGACAGTTCCTCATCCGTGAGGCCTTCGATAGCTACAGTGGTCAGGCATACCGCAAGTTTGTTGGGAGGGATGTTCTTCACCAGTTCCTCCACTGGCACTTCATTCAGCCCAGGCTTTTGCTGCTCCTTTAGATTTGTATCTGCAGACTGGACGCTGGATGACTGCTCTTGACTTGTGGTGTCACCTAAACTTTTGCTGTCTAGAGACAGCACACCATATTATATAATCATGGCACAGTTCGTGTACAGACAAGAGATCTTGCTATTCCAAAAAAATAATGAGAAATTTAAAAGCATTATGAGTGAATACACACCTGACTGTTGCTTGTCTGAAGGCTCGTCTAGAGAGGAGAGTGCAGAACTAATGCTCTTTTGAAGGTCTTGGTTTTTACCAACTGATTCATCCTCATCCGAGGAGAAAGATGGAAGTGTCTCCAAGTTCTTGTGAAGCTCCTCGTCCAGTCTTTTAGTAGAGCTAACAGTACTGATGTCTGGTGATACCAGTGAAGTTGATGGGGGTATGGGTTTAGGGGGCACTGACAATTGATTAAAAGGTCTTTTGGCAACTGAAGACTTTCTTGTGCGGTTGGGTGACCGTATGGGTGGAGAGGAGAATTGCTGCTTGGGTCCAGATTTAAGAAAGTCCAGGAAAGATCCAATAAACCCAGTTTTAACTTCTGGCTGTTTTTCTTCTACCTCTCTTATTTTTTGCCGTATTCGTTCCTGTTGCTGGTAGCTATCAAGACAGCCCTCAGAAGTAGAGGACGAACTTGTCTCACTTCCTTTGGAGTTCTGTCGCTTTACTTGGCCACTTCTTTTTTGAGTTTTAGGTTGACCATTTTCATCTTCGGTAGCTTGCTTGGAAGAACCTTTTGACCTGACTCGCTTCTTAGAAAGACCATCAGAGGAGTATTCTGCAAACTTTTCCTCCATTTTAACACTCTTCACTACTTTGGGTTGATTCTTATTTTTTGATATGGTATCTGTTTTCTCAAACCCAGTGGGGTTATATTCCTGGGAGGTTAGGTGAAAGTCTGCGTGGTTGTTGGCAAACGTGTTTATAGTACCTCCATTAGAAGTCAGAGAAGAATCATTGCTAATAAGTTCCTCATCCTTCTTGTGATGATTTGTCACTTTCTCAGATATTTCATGCTTAGAGTTATTTTGTTGTGTGTGAGAGTTTGGTGGTGTAAATGCTTGTCCATCAACTTCTTTGTGAATGTCTGTTGTCATCTGACCACCATTTAAAGTAATGGTCTGTGTGTTTGAGATCATGTGCTGTGAAGAGAAGCTATTACCTTCATGCTTGTTATTAACTAACTCATAATGGCACTTAGAGTCTGAAGAGCTGGATATCGATGCTAAGTCCCCTTCAGAGGACGAGGTTTTAAAGTCCTGTGGTGTGACTCCACAGGCAGCTGCTGTGGCAGCTAGGATGTCATCCACATTGGACAGAATGTTCCTCTCATCTGCCATCAGCATGGAATCAGGGAAGCAGATGGAGCTTAAGGTAAAGTGCTGTTTGGCATCATGCTGATTTGATGAATTGTTGAAACTGTCTTTTTGTACCAGGTGCTGCTTTGTGGACTCCACAACTTGGTGGGTTATCTGCGGATTCTCAATCGCACTGACTGCGGAATTCAGGATTTCATTATTCATTTGCAGGAACTGAACCGAAACTGGCTGCATTTGGACTGGCTTAGACTGATTTGGCCCTGTGTGGAGCAAAGGTTGTTGAAGAAGTATCATCTGTGAGGGCTCCAGTAGAACTTGGGCACTGGGGAGCTGAACAAACTGTGCCTGCTCCTGTGACAGCTGCCTCTGATCTCCTCTGGTACTCTGAGTTAGCTGGTCCTCTTGCTGAGAAGTGGGAACTTTGAGAAGCACAGCATGTTCTTTCAACTGGTCAGTGCTCAAGGCCACATGGGAGGACTGCATTAATGTAGAGTTATTTTTTGTGCCAGAGGTTATATGAGAATGGGCAGAGCTTACTAACTGCCCAATTAAAGTACTCATTCTCTCATCCTTGATGGATGACATTGGTGCAAGACCTATTAGCTGATCCTCAGATCGGGAGTTGCTTCGGATGACGCTATGTGCTTGTCTGTCTTCCATTTTTGAAACAACATATACAACATTGCTCTGCACCCCAACATCATTGTTTGTGACAGTCTGGGTAGAACTACTTATTGAAGCCTGTTGTAATGCCTGCATATCTTGAATAGGAAGCTCGCCACAGTTTTCTTTGGAGGTGAGGAATAGACTCTCATCTTCCTTCCCTTTGCCATAGGCTGGGTTTTGTTCCACTGAGGACTGGTTGTTCTGGATGGCTTGTGTATAAGTGACAGTGGAGGATGTTGACTGGTCAGCTAGCAAGTATTTCTGGGTCTGCTGCAATAGTATACCATCTGTCTTGTTTGGGGAAGGTTGCATTAGGGTGTAATCCTGGGTGGAATTACTGGATGGTAAGCTGTGGCCATAGGAGGAGGAGAATGGAGGACTTGGTGTGAGAGATTGGCCTGATGCATAGCTCTGAGAGGGACTAACAGATTCTGCTCCCTGGGCATAATAACTGACAGTGGACAGACTCTGAGAGTGACTGGAAGAATAACTGTGAGAGGCATTGCCCATACAAAGTCTTTGTGTCTGCTCATCATACTCCTCTCTGTTTGATGCTGAAGACATTATGTGCTTTTGGCCAGAAGCATACATTAAAGAGTGGCTAACAGATGTCTCGTTTTCTGACTGAGTAGCCAACGATGGCAACGTTTTGTATATAGAAGGTAGTTTCTCAGGGTGATTGGGAGAGAAGGCCTGTGGTTCACTGAGGTTGCTCATGAGACTTTGAGATGTAATGTATGTCTGTGAAGGGCCGATGGACATCAAACTGGAAAGCTGTGCTGATGTGTATGGCTGTGACTGGCTAGCAATCACAGAGCTATGTTTCTGGGCTGTGGAAGCATATCTATGTTGCTGCATGGGTGATGAGGCTGCCTGATCATGCAACTCTGAGCCCTCCCCAAGATGCTCTGCTGTTTTGTTAGAATCATCCTTGGCTTTCACACCAGATGTGGAGGAAAACCCTGAAGAGGGCACAGACGAGGAATGTGTCTGTGTTTGCTGCAGCTGCACTGTGGCAGTCTTCTGCTGAGCAGTGTTATTAATGGCCTGACTGGGAATTCCATTGGGGCTGTTTGCAACAGGTTGAGATGGATCTTGGTACGAGACATCAGCATCATCAGGTAGGTAATCTTGCAAAGAGTGTTGTGCACTGACAGACAGCTGCTGCTGAACTGGCTGGGTGCTGGAAGGCCGCTGGTGGTGCTTGATGACACTACATTCACGCTGAAGTGCTCGTTCGATGGAGCTGGAGAAAATTGGGGCTCCATAAGGTGGAATAGTCTGCTGGGAGTTACTCAAAGGAGAGGGTAGGAGGCTGAACTGTGGCTGCAGGAGATGTGGTGCAGACTCCTGGGCTGAACGATATGTGGATGACTGAATTGGGAGGCTAGCACCCAGGGAAGCACCACCCAGGCGGTCAAAGGCAAAAGCTGTTGGCACAGTGGTTTGGGAAGATTTGATTTGAAGTAGAGGGTCATTAGGTGAAAGCAGTCCATTTGATGGGCTAAACGTAGTGTGCTGAACAGTTAACGCAGATGTGGCGGCAAAACTCCGAGTGGGAAAGGTGCTGGGGTGCTGGTAGGAAGAAAGAGCTGACAGGGTAGGAAACGTTCCAGAAGAAGGAAGAGCTCCAGTAAGAAAGAGCTCTGTTGAAGAATTTGTGCCTATAGAAAGAAATGAAACCATAAAAGAAAATGGAACAAGCTGTTCAGCTACACATGCACCTTATCATGTAAAACTGTTTAACTTACTAATAGTATACTAAACAGTTCAACAGATTGAATCAGACAAGAGATTTCACCACCTCAAATAAACAAACAGACCTGTGATTTTTTTAAACATATTTATCACTGTTTACCTGCAGATTCATTTACTGCGGATACATTTACTGTCAAATGGATATCAAAAGCTGTTCTTTTACCAGTCTGCCATGGTGAAGTCCTGAACTGGGGAAGTAGAGACGTGGCTGCAGGTCCAGCCTGAAGGCCTCGGGATTCAATGGAAGACAGGAAATTCATGACTGATGATTCAGTAGTGCTGCCTCCGGTGGTGTGCAGACTGTTATCAAAGACACCAGACACACCTGCCCAGCAGAAGGACACCACAGAATGAGGATAAAATAATTATTCACAGAGAAAGGTGACCTCATGCTTAATTAACTGTTGTTTCATGTTTAAGGCAGTTCCGTTTACATCCTCACCTGTGTGGTGATGAGAGGTGGTGTAGGTAGTGACACATACTGAACTCCGCATCCTAACGGCAACCCCTTCGAGACAGAGATACACTCAGCGTGGTATTGACCTCGATTACGCAACACAGATGCATAACATACAGTTAAGGCATTACAAAGACTGCAACACTAAAAAAGCAACAAACAACAAAAAAAGAAGAAAAAAACCCCACAATAGATTGTAAATGTAATTAGGAATGCACTGATTTCACGTTTCCATTTTTTTTCCTAATGATACAGAGTTCTATTGGCTAATACACGATACTGATCCAAACTGACACCCTCAGAGCAGCCAAACCAACTTTCTGTAAGCTTCTGTTAGGTGAAACTTCAGACGAATGATGGCAATGTACTATGTCCTTATAATGCATATAATGACCTTAATAAAATGGTAGGAACAAATTAATATCACTCAGTATTCTTTCTAGGTTAGCATCAGGTTCTGGAACACCGAATTATACAGAACTCAAAGAGAAACACCTGAAAATGATATACATGAACTGAAACTTATGAAATACAGTCCGTGATCAACAAGACACCTTTCAACTCATCAACATAAAATACCAAACACTATATCAATCTAATACAGCTGGAAACTTCTCATTTTCAGTGGTAGGCTGAATGTTCGACTAAATAAAAGCCTGTCTGTGAAGTAGGTTTAACCAGCAGATAAACAGCTGCCCATGATAATGATCACAGCTGGAGACTATTTGTTACCATTTTATTTCCTACCAGTATAAGATCATTCAATGTGCCCATGATAGATGCTGAAAGACTGTCAGACTTGAAATGAATAAGATTATGAATTAAAGTCTTAACATTATTTAGAATAATATAGAAATGAGATAGAAAGTGTTATCACATTAAAAACAAGCCTTTGCTCAAATGATGAAAATGAAACTGGATGAACCAGTTACCTGTTGTCGACGGAAGAAAGGATTATCTATTTGTGATCAGTGTAATAAGACTAACGTATTAGGGGGTCAAAAAATATCATCATATTCTACATCAGCAGCAATGATCTAGAAACCTGAAATCTCTATTAATCTGTCTGTAAAAGGGGTGTACTTAGTTTGCAACTGCCTCCACTGGCTTGCCTTCTTCCCATAGTGCATCCTGGTGCCATCTCTTCCCCAGGTAAGTGACACACATGCCCCCAGCCATCCACACGATGCAAAAGAAAATGTTCTTCATCAGACCAGATCACCTTTTTCCATTGCTCCATGGTCCAGTTCAGGTCAGAACTTGTCCAATGTAGGTGCTTTTGCCAGTGGACAGGGCAGTCGTACTCGTGGCCCGACGCCGATGCGACGGGTATGCGACGTTCGACGCTACGTGACTCACTAGACTGTGGAAAATATTATAGCCAGCATTATCTTTTTCAGTAATTTGTGGTATAGTAGCTCCTCTGCAAACCTGCTGCCTAATATTTAAACCTCTTGACAGGTGCCATTATAACAAGGTAATCAATGTTATTCACTTCACCTGTCATATATATATATATATATATACACACACATATACACACACACGTATGTATGTTATATATTATGTATGTTACATATATTTAACCGAAAAAGATGCGCACTTAACCTGGTTGCAAAAAGACCTGCGTCTTTAGCAACCTGACTTTATTGGTTATTGGTTTAGTGGCTAAATAATCCTAAGCAGCGGTCTAGCCTGCAATGGCTGGACATGTATTTCATAGACACTCTGAGCATACAAGTCCATTGATGCTTACAGCTTTGTTGTTTGTGAGCACGTTCAAGAAGAAATGTTTTAATGTTTACAGCATTGAGGACATCGTGGCACCAAAAGCCAAGGTGCAGTCCAGACAGATGTCTTAAACTCATTTGTAAACTGAACAAAGTTAGCTAGTTAAACATGCCCACTATAGGCAACTCCTCAGTAAGAACGTACCCTAGCTATCTTGTGTTAAATAGCTAGCTTTGTGACATATATTTTAGAGGAGATTTGTAGGTTGGTGAATTAATATATATCAGGCATGTTAGCTAACTAGCAAACTAAGCCTGTTAAATTATTAGTCAGCACACCGCCTTCACCCATATGAAAGATAGCGACTTCCCTGAGATGAAATGGCGACTACAAAGATGGAGCTCCTTGGACCAATTATCCTTCCTAATTGCCTCTATTCACACCCATCACTTGTTCGCTTGGTAAGGTGTCTGATTGAAAACAAATGTGTTTATGAACACATCTGACAGCTCAACGTGACATTTTAGGGAAAAAAACAAAAAAATCTGCCTTGCTCTTAAAAATCACCAATCTCCATCTTTCAAAAATCTTGACAGATTCATCACTCAGATTATAAACAAGCAGCATCAGGTTGTAGCTACTCAAGCCTTTTTACATCTAGGTTGTTCATGCACTCTTTTTGTTTATAAACACCAGTTATAATATTTCTTGTAATCTATTAAAAACCTGGTATTTATGGATGTGTCAAAATGTATTGGGGATTGTACAGGGATTGTAGGTGGGGGAGTGAATGACCAGCGCTCTCTGCCACCCTCAATACCACGACTGAGGTGAGACCCTTGNATGGGTTAAATGCAGAGCACAAATTCCGAGTATGGGTCACCACACTTGGCCACAAAGTCACTTCACTTCACATTTAGATTAGAGTTGGGCTCAAGGATATTATTTCACTCTTAATTTAGGATTTTTCATATAAGAGTCAAATATATCTGAAATTCATGTTTGAATTTGTGGAAAATTAGTCATCCCTCAAAAACATGTTTGTAACATGTAAATCAATATCTTACTTTTGCATATTTGTTTGCATGCCACTTGAAAGGTGAATATAAAAACTGGTTCACCTGGTGAACCTAAGATTTTGCAGATAGTGAGACACTTTGCAAGTGGAAAAAAAAGAAGTCATATCCAAATTGCTGGAATTGTCCATTTATGTCAATTTTAATGATTTGCTGACTTGTTTAAACAAATTATATATTACTACATACTGTATATGGGGTTATTATCTGGCTTTATACCACAGCACTGCTGAATTCTCGAATCTGATTGGTCAGAAGGTGTTGATTAAGTAAGGAATAATGCCGCGTTCCTTCCATGCACGAATTACCGTAATTACTCGATTACACCCAGACGTTCTACTCAGAGCTGTTCACGTTCTCCAACTCGGAATTATGCGTTTCTATCTTTCCAAAATAGATCTGTGTGAGATGATGATGTCGACAACTGCAAAATACATTATTACAACAGTAAATCACATTTTTATGCTATTGCGAAATATTGAAGAACGCAGAACGCACATCAGGTAACAATAACATTTATTAATACCGCAGGCGTTGGTGATGTGTTGTTGCAAACCTAAACAGACAACAATAATAACAGTAACTTTCAGATTAAATCTTGAATTATTAAGACATTTCTGATAGTCAATTATACAAATTATTACTACTTAACTGTATTTTACTGCTGAAGCCGCCACCGTTTCGAGTGTTTTTGCATGACGCTGCAGCGGTCAGGGGGTTAAAGTCAGATCTCTCAGGAAATTCCTAGTTTCCTAGAATTTACGTTGTAATTACGAATTCTATGTGGACGTGAAAGCTTTTTACAAGTCAGAATCTCGTAATTATGGTAATTATAACATGGTGCGGATGTAACTTAACCTGCTACAGACCACGTTGTTATATGAATATAATCCATTCCAGGGTTGTGTGCTTTGGCCTGGCACAAAGCCCTGAATAATCCACTCTGAACAGGATTATTTTCCTATAACAGCATGGTATGAAGTGTGTTATACTGCTTATACTAGAGTGATTTCCCAATGATTACAATTTTATTTTATTGATTAATGAACAACACTGCGCTTTTTAACTGTTTATAGTTACATTTATTGCTATGAAACAGCTGCAAGACATAAGCTCCTGTTATCACTTATAGCAGTTATAAACCGTCATTCCCTCAACAGTCTCTCTTTTTTGCTCTCTTAAAGTTAATATGACAAAAAAAAAACTTAGCTTTTCACGTGACAAACACTTCTCAGAACTCCTTTGTCCTTAAGACTCTACTACGCTGGCAAAACATACTGACTGTTACAACGTGCTAATACCGGAGACTCCTTCCATAAATGTCTATTAATGTATCTTTAAAATTAGTTTATTATTATATCCACATAATCTAAGCCTAATAAACTGATTCATTATCATCATTCATATGGTGAAGTTTTCTGTAATGAGGCGTTTACTTAACGTTTATGGAAGGAGCCTCAAGTGCTAGTACTTTGTCATAGTCTCAGTAATAAGAAGCTTTTATATCCGTTATAACGCAACATTAAATGTAATTATAAATGGATAAACGTGCAATGTGTCAATAAATAATAAATATAAAATTGTAATCATTGCCAGGTATAAGGGAAATTGCACACTTTGGGTTGTAATCTCACAGGAAAATCATCAACTCTGCTTCACGTCAGGCTGCATCACAGCACCCTGCACACACACCACAAACATAGCTAATATGTTTCAGTTTTCTGATAAAGATGGTCAATGAAGTAAAATGCTAACTATATCTTGCGCACTGTTTACTTTACAGTACTGTGTAGGTCATAAGAGGGTACATCTACTTGAGCATGAGAAAGAATGTTTAAAAGGTTCAGATTTAGCCCTGCAGCGTGTGTGTGTGGTCTAGACATGACCCAGAATAGGCATATTCAACCCCAAAAAGGGGACTTTGTGGATTCGTTAAAAAACACACACATCAAACTACGGAAAGTGTTCAGGAGATTAGTCATGTTGCTTTCGTTCACAGGTCGGTTTGCACTGTATCCTTATGTATGAAATTTAGACCCAAAACCACTTCTGTCCAAGGTATAAAGGACTTCAGAACTACTGAAGGATCTGATCTCTGTGTGGCATTGCTTGTCAGTTTCGGTCATAACATTGTAATTACCACACTAAACACAACATACCAATAAAACAAAACATAAAACAAAACTTACGAATGTACAGGAACACTCAAGCTCAGAACGTTTCTGTTTATGCGACCCGGTTTTCCAGATCACTTTGATCGATGACGTAAACAGGATGTACTCATTATATTTAATCACAGGTCTATCGCTAGAGGATCTTCATCATACAAACTGGCACATACAAAATGGCTGCTGTAATTGCACAGTCTAAAACCAGCTTAAGTGTGAAGATCTGATCAGCGAGTACAGATAGGGAGTATTGTAAATCTTGAAGTGAAGTGAAGTGANAGTCGTGGTATTGAGGGTGGCAGAGAGCGCTGGTCATTCACTCCCCCACCTACAATCCCTGCTGGACCCGAGACTCGGACCCACGACCTTCAGGTTCACCTTCGGGTTACAAGTCCGACTCTCGAACCATTAGGCCTCGACTGCCATCAACTGACAGATGTACAGATCCACCGCGTGTATTCGTTTAGAGTTCTGTTTATGACCCATTTTTAGCAAAGGCTATTAAATATAATGAGTAATAAAATATAATTAAATATAATGAGTACATCCTGCTTATGTCATCGATCAAAGTGATCTGGAATTGTGCAGAAAACCGGGTCGTATAAACAGAAACGTTCTGAGCTTGAATTTTCCTGTACATCTGTATGTTTTGTTTACATTTAACTATTGCAACTATTGTATTTATAGCTGCCCAGTGAGTTTCATGTCATCCTATACCGTCCCTCTACTGGTGGCTTATAGATGACCATCATAGCAGTAGCCACACTCTGAGATAAAAATAAAATAAAAACTTCTGACAATGCAGACCTTTATCATCAGCTGTCTTTCGTCACAAAGGCACTACACTGGACACTACTTAAAACGCTCCATGTTCAAAAGCCACCAAAGAATTCTTTAACGATGTGTGATTTTTGTCAGGGACAGCAAAATGTACAGTGTAAACCTGACTTTAGGGCTTATATAAAATATAGTTTTACTATCTGGATTCTGAGGTCCAGGTGAACACCTGACCTTTCACCTTTGGATGCCCAAACAGTGGCCACATACAGTGCACTCCACCACACTGGTATGTTGTTTAAAGGTTCATTAGGTAAGATCTATGAAAAATAGGTCTCTAACAGTTAAATGGGTGGAGATGAATAAGATTTGTTTTTTTTTACTCATTGAGCCCACCCACATGTGCACATCTCCACCCATGTACACAAAGATCCTTCCCCAAAACTTAACGTGGTTCAACTAAGTTATGCTGCATTTAAGGCGAAGTTGCAACTTGTAATTCCCTGCCTACAACTGGTAAAAACCACCGAAAACACCCCCAACTTGCAATTTCAACTAGACAACTTTGGATAGTCTTCTCAACTATCAGTTCCTTCCCTATTTACGGAGTGTCGTAAAATCAACATGCCACATTACACTGCAAACAGTGTAAAGTGTCCCTTCTCTACTCTTAAATTAGATTATAGCAGTGCTGGCTTTAGATCAGTTACTAAAAGGACACAGTACTTGATTAAATCTACAACATTGACCATACTAATTGCTCTTTTGAAAAAGTAATCATCAACATTTGAATTATCACTAATGTTGGCTTGTTGCCAAGCCGACCACGAAAACACAGGGAGTGCTTGCCAAGCTACTTGCTGTTGTCCGCTGTTGTTGCTGTACTGCAATTTCAGTCCAAAATATTGCATGAACGTTTGAAACTCACTATAGTAGAACAGCACCAGCATCCAATCAAGTCTGTAACTGTAAAAGTACAGTTTTTATGAACTTTATGTGCTCTGACAGAGCAAATAAAAGACGCGCTTTCGTTGAGGCGTCCATGTTTTTTTTTTTCCACTTCGCACAAACCTGCCTTAGTGGGAAATGACATTATTACAATTTGCGAATTACAATGTACGAGTTACTATGAACGCAGCATTAGCATGCTAACTGGGTCACCATTAGCAAGGACAGTCATGACATCACTTCCAAGTGCACTCAGATATTCAGCTGCTTGGAAGCCAAGTTCCAACTCCATAAACATTGTACGAAGAGGAGTATTACTTATCCAATCGATACTCTTTTATCGAACCCCCGCACAGATATTTAACTGACTGTTCTAAACGCTATCCAAAACCAAACAAACTTTCCGGGCCGGAAAGCAGGTTTCCAAACTGCTTTTTTTTTAAGCTACGAAATGCACTTGCTCTGAGACAACAGCTTAAACTATTTTTTTAAACTCACTGATACATCATTTTCCACATTATTTGTACTAGTATGAAACGAAAAATATTGACTATTGCACATTTAATGCACACTGGTTAGGATTAAATGTGCAGTAAGAGATACAGTCCTTGCACATCGGTGAGTCGATACTGAACTAAACCGCAATAACAATGCCAAAGTTCCAGACACGTGGCTCATCACTGATTATTTACATTGCCGCTAATAGCTAACAACTGCTTGCAGCAATATCTATTCTGATTAATAAACAAAGAGTTGCAGTGTGGAATATAGAGCTATAGAGTTTATACAGTTCACAGTTTACAGCTCTGACACTGATGAGCTCTTTGAAATCGTCCACATAAAAAAGTCCATTTGCATTATTTCATAAAAGGTAATCAACGTGCGAACTGTAATTTCGCAAGAAACGACTAACTAGTTTGAGAGCGCTCAAAGTTACTTACTTGTGCGGACACAAATCAAATTTAAAAGTGCACTACTTTAAAATGGACAGTCATGTTTATATTGTAATCCCAGGCCTTTCCTACAGCGGCCTTTCCTCAGGGAGCTTTCCCCGTCCCTGTCCTCTCCTCTCCTCTGCCTGCGTCTGTCCTACCTGGCCGGGTTGCTGTAGGCCCAATCCGCGGTCTCGCCTGATGTGGCCCGCCGCTCCGCGAAGCCCGAACCCAGGTAGCGTCCGTCCATCCTCCGGCGACGGGCTCAGGACTCACGCTGTTTCCCGACAGAGTTTTGTGGAACATTCACACATTAAGCGCACCGCGATCACATTTTAATACAAAATGCGCCGGGTTCGGTGGCGATCCGCGCTGGTGGATGTGCATGGGAGATGGCAAAGCTGTGTGCTGATCAGTGTGTGTAATAAACTCTCCTATATAAAAAAACAAAACAAACACACTCAGACGTGCACGGCGGCGGTGCTCCCCATTCTGGCTCATAAGGGTTGTTGGTGAAGGCTGAGCTCGACGTTCAAGACGTGAAGAGGTGACAAAGGTTGACTTGATGTCGTTGTAGTACAGTACCATTAAAGCATTATAACAAAATGATATATGTAAATATCGTTTATATAATAAATATTATGTATCAATTATTTATTATACAAAATATTGTACATTGTATAATAATTTAAATACAAGTTTTACTTTACAATTTATATATTAAAAGCACTAAATTATAGGTGTATAACAAATTAAATAAAATAGGTGTATATTTCAAAACAGACATATATCATCTTATAATCAATATTTATAAAACTAATATGTATAATTACAGCAAAAAAGTATAATGAACAGTCTAACATTAATATAAGTATAAATGCATATCAATAAACTGCAGCATTATATAAATAAATGCTTAATAATAATAATAATAATAATAATAATAATTTTATCCTTATACATATTGTTTATGCTTGTGGACAGTTTTATTATGTGTACAATTTTTAATCATCTATGTAAAGCACCTTGGTTTAAAAAATGTATTAATATTAAAAAATAAATTGACTATAATACTATGACTCTAAAGTATATTATTGTCATAATATAGTTAATTATTATTAGAATGATTCATATATACATATTGTGTTTTGTGTTGGTATACAAGAAACACAAATTATTTTCATGTTAATTTATTTCATTATTTCATTTCACTTTGTATTAAACATATATTAGCTCTATCTGCTGTGGCAAACAGACATAATTATCAAAACATTAAAAGCAAAGAAATGGTCAGACGCCTTTGGTTGACCATCTTATTTCCCCAAAACCACATCTTTTTACACTAGAAAAAAAAACTGCATTAATATCAGTTGACAAAACTCTGATTTGTGTGGGTTCATTCGACAATTACAGACAGGACAAAAGCTTAACAGAATGAGACATAGTTAACAAAATATAAAGAAATAATTAGTCATTAATTATGAGCATATCAACAAACTATCAAAATGAGAGGTAAAGCTGGTTTTGTTTGGTAGGTCGGGGTTAATGGGGAACAACTGAGGTCTATATGCAGTATTCACAATTTTCTTCAAAACTTTCTTCACTATTTTCCTTCATCAAAAGCCCTCACAGACACATGGAATCAACTGCATTATAGGCTACTTGCATTTAGCATAATCTTAGTGTGCTTCTTTCACAAGCGTAAACTGAAATGACCTGGCTAACTAGCTTCTTATTCAGCGCTGCAAAATGCAGACGCAATGAAGCCTTCAAATATTAGATAAATTAAGCATATATATGGCAACTTTCTAATTAGTGTAAAACCAGTGTATTATTAATAACTACGTAGCTCTATAAGTGATTCTGAAATAAAACAAGTTTATAACAACACATTACAGCTTCTGGTTTAAATTAAGAAACATCCAATACAGGTTTTTTTTTGACAGGTTTGGGTTATCGTTGAATGGTGCCTGGTCTCGACCTGCGGAAAAAGACACGATAGAGTTGTAATTAATCACACCTAAGCATCACTGTACATTCAATAAGATATAATGAAGTTTAACGCAGTTGTGTATGGATGGATGGATGGATGCATGGATGGATGGATGCATGAATGGGCGATAAATGTATGTATAGTGAGTATGGAATGCATTCAAAGGCCTTTGGTTTTTTTCCCCACATTAATCTACAAACAATAACCCAAAATGACAAAGCAAAGACTGCAAAAAATGTTTGCAAATTTATTAAAAATCAAAAACTGAACTCTCTCATGTAGATGAGTATTCAGACCCTTTATTCAGAAGCACCTTTAGCAGCAATTATAGTTTTGAGTCTTCATGAATAAGTCTCAATAAGCTTTGCACAGCTGGATTTGGGCATAGAGATGGTATTACTGGTTGATGAGCAGTACCTGGTTTTCGCCAGATGTAGTGCTTGGGGTTCTGCTTAAAAAGTACTTTTTTTTCCCTCATCAGATCAGAAAATCTTTTGACGTCAAGTCCTTTAAGCACCTGCAATATGCCTTTTACTCAGGAGTGGCTTCTGGTTAGCCATTTGGTTCTTTGTCTCTTCCCTGACCAATGCCCTTTGTGCCCGGTTATTCAGTTATTCCCATATGGAAGGTTCCCAGTCCTGGCGGTTCCAAATGATGGCAAATGATCACACTGATGGCACTGTGCTCCTGGGAACATTAAAGGCTTCAGAAATGGTTTTATACCCTTGCCCAGATCCATGTCTTGACACAATTTGATCGTGGAGGTTTACAGAGAGTTCCTTAGACTTCATAGCTTGGTTTTTCGTCTTACTTGCACTGTGAACTGTGGGACCTTATACACACATGGGTGTATGCCTTTCTAAATCACATTCAAACAACTGAAGTCAAGTGCTAGAGTGCTCTCAAGCACAAACAGGATACATCTGAGCACTATTTGGAGTGCCTAAGCCAAGGGTCTGAATACCTATCTAAAGGAAATATTTCAGTTTTTAGGTATAGGTATTACTGTTAATACTGTGAGGAATTTAGTTTGACTAAAATTACAGTCTGTTTTTCAACATGACAAACTGCTATCCTTCTCAGACACATTAACATAGAATGTTAAAACACAAACAAGTGAAGAACTTTTAAAGATGACACCCCCTTCAGTGAAAATGAAGTGTGCATGTGTGCATGGAAATGCAGGCAAACAGATTGCAACCTTCAAGATCCTGAAACCTGTGGCCAGAAAAGTGTAGAAAAGATATCAGATGGAGGTATCGGAGACCTACCTCGTAGATTCCGACTCTGATCCCAGTATGCTTGAAGATCGAACCACAAACAATACTACTTCATCTTTAAAATGCATGTGACGCGACAATCCGCAAAATGTCTTATTGATGTGGTGCACTGAAAGCGTGTATGCGGCACAGCCTACAGGAGTAAAGTCTGTTCAGTGTAACCTGACAGCAGCAATTGCACGTGCATGACATTTCAACATGCGTGTGTGTGTGTGTGTGTGTGTGTGTGTGTGTATACCCAGGATATGGCGGTGGTGGAGCATCGTGTGGTCCAGATATAGCGATGGCCTGGTCATATGTGGGGAGACCATGTGTTTCCATTTCATCTGATAAAGAAGGTCGCCCTTACCCCACGTCGCTGTGGAGGAGATCGGAGGATTACTAGTGTCCCCGTAATGACGCAGAGCTTGCTCAGGTGATGGGCCTGACACACACAGACACACAACCCAAATGTCTAAATGTTAAAAAATATGGATATTCCAGAGAGCAACTGTAGTGTCACACCAACACTTTTCTCTGGAGTACAAGGCACAGCCATAAATTCTCCTTCCTCAGATAAAAAACAACATGTACATTGTTTCACTGTGCAAGCCAGATAAATGTACCAGGCAGTTTTTAAATGTTATCACCAAACGTTTTACAGTTACTCCTTGTAATGATTTGTACTGAAAGCCAAACTGTACTGGAGCAGACATACCAAGCTACCTACCCTACCTAGGGAAGAATAACATGTCTTTAAAAATCACTACAGCAAATGTTCTCACAACTGGCTCAGAGCTTCTCTCAGTTTGTACTTAGCACTTAGATATGCTATCAAATAGCAACAGAGTATCGACACACAGAGAGTACGCGTTGACCTTACGTGAGACTACTGAAGATGAACGATGTCATCGACACAAAGTTTGCTTGTTTACTGATTGTGTTTGCTTCATTGTACACTTAACAGCACCTGCTAGAAGACAACAAATTATTTCTTATAATCAGGAAATAATTTGTACATAAAGTAAGGTTCAGGTATTCTACTCAGTATGCCAGTTTATTATGTACTAAATTAGTGTACTGAATAAACGTACTGTAGATTGTATTTACTGATTATAGCTAGTTTGTCTGCAAATCACTGGATACAGTGGCTGAAATAATCTGAGAGATAGAGACATGCTGATGAGGAACTTGAAATAATTACTACCATACCACCATTCAACAACCGTATGGCAAGTAATGTATTAAAATTTGTCTCCAAAATCGAATAGCCTCTGATGACCCCAACATACGAACACTGATGGCTTTGAGAAAAATATGTGGTCTTAATCTGAACGCCCTGCATGCGTATTTCACTGTTTGGGTGAACACGTCACACAGGAATGAATAAAAACGTAAACAAGACCGTCCTTATGGTCTAGTCCTCTGGGTGATACATGATGGCCACTCCACCTGCGATGAGGCCAACCAACAGAGCGGTCACATCGATCTTCTGCCCCTGATCCTGAGCTGCAAATATTATTGGAAAAAGAACATAACAGCGTAACTATGTATAATATTCGGCCATAAATTATAATCATATCTAAAGCAGCTAAAAAAAAATCAAAAAATCCTCATTTTGTGCTTAGGATAGTTTTTAATAGACTTAAAACCATCACTCTTAACCTTCACCTTGGTAAGTATGTTCTTTTAACTTTTAGACTTTTCATGTCTTGTTAAATGTTAATATTAATCCCTTGGTATATAATGATACAAATAACCAGACTGACTTATTTTAATGGTTCTAACATTAGTGGAGAATTTGGCACAAGCTGTATAGTGTTAAGAAAATGAATGCTCATTCATTCACTTTCTGTTGTTGATACTTCAAGATATTTTGTCATTACATTGATAAAATTGATATTAATTTTACTGAAGTTTGGTAACAGAGTGCCAACAAAACTGTACTGCCACATTACAATGAACAAAATGGGGGGAAAAAGCTATGTCCATCCAGCTTCCTGTTCCTGTGAGAAACACCAGAGTTGGTAAGTGTTACAAAGCACTGATGATACAGGTATATACGTCGTATGAAGGTATTCTGTGTAAAACAAAACTAAAACGGTGAGTGACAACTATACAGCTATAGTTAATGACTTCATGGAAACATTCCCAGGTGTGGCACATCCACCAAAAACGAATCTTTACTCATAAGTCAGTTGAGTTTCCTCTGTGTTTTATGCCAAATTATTATCATCTTTGAAAATATAAAGATGTAAGCAGATAACTTTGAACAGAATACTGTGTGCCACAAGTACTATACTGTTTGAATCCAAGATAAAAGCTATCAGTAGACTAACGCCCTGTACAAATGTCGTCATATTAGGTTATAAAAAGTGGAGGATAAACACAGTGCCAAGAGCTGTACACAGATAAGATGACCATACTTTATGATTCGTACTATTCTGCTTTTTTTGCTTCATGAACATATTAATGGGCAATTTTAAAAAAGGCAGAAAACAAACATGTCTTTCAACAGATAAAATGTATATCCCTGTATATATATATAAAAAAACTGGTCACCATGGTGACAGCTCCAGGGTTCCCAGTTCGATCTTGAGCCCAGTTTACTGTCTGTGTGGAGTGTCACATGTTCTCCTAACGTCTGTCTGGGTGTCCTAACACATCCCAAAACGTGTGAATTGGCTTATCTAAATTTCCCCTAGGCGTGAATCAGTGTGTGAATGTGTATGCATTTCATTCCGGTGTTCCTGCAACTCGGAGGACTAAGTGGTGTCGGGCCTGGTCCTACTTCGTCAATGACTACTACTCACTTATCTTTTCCGATTTTTTTTGGCTAACTCTCAGAAAATAAATCTCAAGAGACATATCCTTGCAAATAGTACGCTTAGCTATTTTTGCAAACCTTTTTCGTCAGTACCTCACATAAACTGCCCTGTGGTGTGACATCACGTCTTGATTCATTCATTCATTCGTCGGTCTATCTTCAGGAACTGCTTTATCCTGGTGAAGCTTGTGGTGGATCCAGAGTGTGTACCCACGGAATACACTCGGGACACCACGCACGCACTCATTTACACCAGGGGGCAATTTAACATAGCTGACCCAAGTCCTTTTTCGGAGGTGGGAAGAAACGAGAAAACGTGGAGGAAACCCACATGGACACGGGGAGAAAATGTGAAACTCCAAACAGACACTTGCCAAAGTGTTGGCTTTTTACTTAATACCCTGTATGATGTTTTTAGGTCTGTATTTCCTGCACATTCCTGTACATTTTGTTTAAAATACATTTGGAAAAAGGATTTTTCTTGAAGTAAACTTATCATAAAGAAAGTAATAAAACGTCGTGACTTTTGGTTCATATTATTTGTGTTATTCTCTATTTGTCCAGTATTTTAGTCCTTCTTGTTACTGCTCCAACTTACCCTCTGTATACTTTTTCCAGAAAGCATCCTGTTGAGAACAAATAAAATATCATGAACCCACAGAAATTGTATTTTTCCAACAGCAGTACATCGGCTCATTGTATGACTAATGATGACGTGTAACTCCACATGACAAACAAGTTTACCTATTCAGCAGGTAAACAGGGTAGCATGTACACTTATTGTGTAGGTGTGTTTTTGTAATGAGTCACGAACTATACTGATGGCACAGGCCTGGTGGAAGAATGTGTTGGTTTGAAAGAACCGGATTACTCAACTGTGTCTGGAATATTTTCAAAAACCTCGCGTGCTTCCTCGTAGTTGCACACTTCCTCGAGACACTCTCTCTCCAAATTCCCTGGGGTGAAGATTTCAAAGTCGAATCGGTTGTACAGCAGGTGGCGTCCTAAAAAGGTATTGGCCTCCTGCTCTTCCGTAAACACTGTCCAGAGCAAAAATGGCTGACATTACACATACNGCAACTGTTGCAGATACACACTTCAAACAATCATAGGGTAGTAATAATATCAATAATGATGGTCATAAAAACACACTTCCTACCCACAAGGCCTTGGGAATGCCTTTTATTTTGCAAGTTACAGGCAGTTCCAGTGTTATTAATGTGACCTATAAACTCATTAAGTGGTAACAAAAGTTTGCATATCTGCTCGTTTAACCCCTGCGGGTAACACAGCAAATACTATTTAAAAATATTCATAATTTACATATTATATAAAATATACATAACAGTTTATCCTCATTATGCTTGTGACATTAGATGGACACTGTTTCTGAGACATTTTTAAATGGTGTGGATCTTAAAGACCTTTCCAGAAAACCGAGCCACATGAGAGAGTTCAACAAAACACAAAAATGAAGTTATTAATGCTTTTAGTGTTGAGAAAAATCTAGTACTCTGACGTGACATTCTTGAATTGGGGATGCGAGGAATTAAAACAAATGTGGTAAGGTCAAAATGCTGCTGTGTATGAGAATGAATCCCATATTTGATTAATAAATGATCAATTTTCATCAAAAGTCAATCATAGCAGTGAGACAGGCACCCAAGTGGGCAATTTACATTTTAACTGTGGCAACTTTTTCCAAGCTTTTAATAACTTATTTGTCATAGAGGTTTGGTTTAATTGTGTTGAATTAACAACTACAGTATTCATGAAGTGCTTACACTGTTGGATTACACCCATCATGTCGATTTCACACCTAAGATGATTCAAATTATTATACTTATTATTGTGTTCTTATAGTCATTAGCCTATTTGACTAGTCATTGTATTAAATGAGCTCAAGCCAAACCTCAATAATTAAACAAAACAAAACATGTAGGCCTATAAATAACGTCAACTTGAATGTAGTAACAAGTTTAAAAACAAATATCTTTTGTGAATGGAACGTTCAGAAATTAAAAAAGGTCTATATCCCCAAAGTATTACTATACACACACTTAAGTAATGTGCCTATTATTTGAATAGCAGGATTATCAATCATTTTATTTAGACATGACTGTCACAGGTGTAAAAAAATTTGTGTATTTCTCCAAGGAACGACGTTTACAAACACAACCACATGACAAGATATTAATGAAAACACCCATCCATCCATCTTCCATATCGCTTATCATGCACAGGGTCATGGGGGAGCCTGGAGGCTATCCCAGGACACTCGGGGTATAAGGCGGGGGACACTCTGGACGAGGTGCCAACCCACTACAGGGCACAATCACACACCCACACACATTTTCACACATTTTCACACGGTTTCAGGAAACCGGAGTACCCAGGGGAAACCTCTGAAGCATGGGTGGAGCATGCAAACTCTGCGCACACAGGGCGGGGGCGGGATTCGAACCCCCAACCCCAGAGGAGCGAGCCAACCTTAAAGAGGGGTCTGTGATTTTTATTTTTTTAAGTTTTATTACAGTAGTAGTATCAATCGCAAACTACCTTTAACAAAGTCGTAATTTTATTATAGCCTTATAGTCTATAATTATTATTTTAGTTCTTATAGTCATTAGCTTATTTGACCGGTCCATTGAATTAAACGGGTTTAATCCAAACCTTTAATACCTGGAAAACAAGCAACGATATTAATAATATCAACTCTGAGCAGTCAGAGGAAAGTTTTAGCCAATATATAGCCACAATATTACTGTACACATTTGAATATAATTATTATAACAATGAGCCTAATATTTGACTAAACTCTTTGACAAATTTAGCTGAAGTGGTCCCTGGCTTTAAAAAAAAACGAACTTTTCAGTTCAGACCCTACCACATATAATCTTTGTCACAGGTCTTTATCCAAATTCAACACATTTGTACAAATTACAGTAGTGTCAGAGTTTCCAGTCATGTCCCCATTCAGTGTTTCATGGCCTTGGATAAAGCAGGCTAACAAACACACTGTTCTCACTGGAGCTGTACTACACTTTAAACTTAGTTTGGCTCGGTTTATATTACTGAAGGAACTCACCTGCATTTCCGTCCTCTACCTGCTTGAAGCTTTCTGTATCTCTCTCACATACACAGAGTCCACAAAAAGTGAAGCCACACAGCACAAAAACAAATATCAGCATTTCTGTCCAGCTGTAAAAAAGAGAAAACAGCCGGAGGGGAACCGGGTCACATGTTGTTAGCCTACTCTCTCACTGTACACGCCTCGGCTTGGCCTCTGTCATCTGAGGCGTTTCATTAGCATTTAACCAAAATGAACACGGGTTGTTTTGTGTCCTGAATAATAAAGAAATACAACAAAAATGATAGAAAATATAGAAAGAAATTCGACAAAATACGAAATTTAGTCTACTATAGCATTTGAAAAAAGTTAAATAAGCCCCGAATACGGTATTATTAATGACATGAAACAATGTTTCGGCAGGTTATTTTTAGCAAACGTTTGATCACGAGACGAAAATAAAGTACAACAAACCTACCTCGAGATTGGGTTAAAATCACAATTAAAGTCCTGATCCCAAAGTGTTTGTTTTCGGTCTCGTTAAATTCCTAAAGCGCTTTGTTATATCACTATTCTCGATACGAGAGGAGTCATCGCGTTTCAGGAAGTTTCGCTTTAGATCATGAAATCCTGACCGCACCACCACCACCACCTGTTCCATGGCAACGCGCCAAAATCCTCCATTCTGCCGTGTTCAAGACTGTATGTCTTTGGGCGTGCTCGCGGCTCGTCTTGGCCTTATAGTCGCGCACGAACACTTCGCGTGCTCAAAGAACGACTGACCTACGCAGCACTGGGATTCGTCCTAAAACGCGCGCGCGCACACGCACACACACAGAGAGAGAGAGAGAGAGAGAGAGAGAGAGACGACAGGTCTAAATAAAAGGTATCGACTACACGAACGTTAATTCCATTGAGTTCACGCGCAGGTTGTCTTCTTCCTGCTCGCGTGGTGCAGGTGTTGTGGGTGACCGCGTGCTATTTTGACTACTTGAACCAGGCTATAGTGAGGCGTTTGAGAGGCACTGTGAAGAGGCACCTATGCAGACATGATTAGTCGAGCTACTCACCTGGGCGAGGTCAGAGCCGAGCAGAAGAGCAGCTGAACAGAGAGGAGGAAATGCGCAACTCTTCTGGCGCCATGAACCAGAGCAAATCAGAGCGCGACTAACACCAACGCACGAAATTCAGAGACAACAATGTGAATTGGCTCACGAGGAAAATCACTGTGTGTTAGCTTTATATCATACCCTATATTAATGCATTTTAAGCCTGTGTAAATATTTTCATCCTCTCTCACTCTCACTCACTGTGAGTAAAATAATCCTTGTGGACATGTGGACCAGTAAGTACGTTAAGATTGTGAAATAATATATAGTCCATCCTTTTCCCAGTAAACAACTATATACAGAATATAGATTGTGTGCAAAATGGGACTGAATATAACCAGATAGACTTGCATTCAGGTTATAACATTTGTGCAAAAATGTCATTGTGCAGCACAGAGGATGCAACTTGAGACAACAGACTCATAGAATGATTGTAGCAGCTGACCGCACACTCCAAAGGACCTCAGCCTCCTCAGAAAACAGTTGCCTTTGTCTCTTTATTTGTACAGGCTGTCCATGCTCATCATTCCCCGCCCCAGCCTATCAGTCAGCCAATCATTTGGCAGCAGTACAATGCATAAAATCACGTGGATGCAGGTCAAGAGCGTCAGTTAAAATTCACATCAAACTTAAGAATGGGAAAAAAATGTGATCCTAGTGACTATGACCCTGGCATGGTTGTCGGTGCCAGATGGGCTGGTTTCAGTATTTCAGAAACTGCTGATCTCCTGGGAATTTCACACACACAGTTTATACAGAATGGTGAGAAAATAATACATTTTCTGTCTCAGCTGCCCAAAGCATGGCAGCTCTGCAGTTCTGTCGATGAGAGAGGTGAGAGGAGAAAGTCCAGACTAATTTGAGCTGACAGGAAGACTACAATAACTATAATAACCTCTCTTTACAAATGTGGTGAGCAGAAAAGTATCAACACACAACATTTCAAACCCTGAAGCAGATACCGATTTTGACGTCTTCTAGTGTGGTACAAGGTGAGGACAGTCGGATATATCCTTAGACTCCTATGTCACCCGTGTCACTCACTAAAACTGGGCAGATGAAGATTGGAAAAAAAAAACCTGACCATCACACCCATATGTCGGTCTTCCCCAAACTGTTGCCTCAAACTTGGAAGCTCACAATTGTGTATAGGATGTCTCTGAATGCTGTAGCATTACAATTTCCCTTCACTGGAACTAATGGGCCCAAACATATTCCAGAATGACAATTTCCCTGTGTACAAAGTGAGCTCCATGAAGACATGTTTTGCTAAGGTTGGAGTGGAAGAACTCGAGTGGCCTGCACAGAGCCCTGGCCTCAACCCCACTGAACACCTTTGGAATGAACTGGAAGGCTGACTGACCCTCCTCACCCAACATCAGTGCCCAACCTCACTAATGCTCTTGTGGCTGAATGGGCAAATCTCCACATCTATGCTCCAAAATCTAGTGGAAAGCCTTCCCAGAAGAGTGGAGGTTATTATAGCAGCAAGGGTGCTACATCTGGAATGATATGAGTGTTATGGTTAGGTGTCCACAAACATTTGTGTATATAGTGTATGTTGCTATACACATTTTGTCACACTCAACCCTGTGATCAGTGTGTCTAATAAAGTAGTCAGTAAGAATTTAACCCTTGTGTACTGTTAATGTTTTAAATTTTTACATTTCAAGTGTAAACATATAAAAAAATATCAATATGAAACTTTTTAAATGTTCAGTTGTGTTTTTACTGTTCTCCAGAATCATAGCTGTATTCAAGGTTGGTTATTTAAAATATTAATTTCTGTCTCAGCTGCCCAAAGACAGTATGACCGATGAAGAGTACATCCGAAATAGTCAGAGAAATAGCGAACAGAACACAAGGGTTAAAAAGCTCAGCACTTGAACCCCTTCATGAAGGATTAAACCACTAGATGTCACTGAAGGTCCTCAATATATCAATATCACTATACATTCGGCATGGGTTAGATACTGTCATGCCATATTTATATTCATATTCATATAAAACTGATGAAAATGGTTTGGGTGCCTTTTTCATTTGAATCTTATGTTTATGCGCTGACAAAAATGTCAAAATCTACTCACAGTGATTACTAAATTTCAGTGTTTTTATCCCATTTAAATTAAAATGTGAATTCAATTAAATAAAATTGACTATACCTAATAAAATTTACTATAGAGCCAAACATGGTGAGGAACCATTTAGTTTCTATGCTACCCAAAGCTGAAATCAGCTGCTAGAAGATCTCTGATATGCCATAAATCTATCCATATTTAAGTCCAGAATTTAAAAAAAACACTCTAATTTCCTGTGCTTTTCTTTCTACATATTGCACTTTTTCTTTTGAATGATTTATATCCAAGTTATGTCCTTTATTTCCTCTGTAAGATCTTTTATTTAGCTTTTAATTACAATAAAGCATTTTGAATAGGCTTTGTGTAAAAAAAGTGCTATATAATAAACTTGCCTGCAGTATACTAGGCTCAATTCCTAAAGAATGATCCAGAATGACCACATAACTGACTTTTCCCTTCCAGACATTACAGCCTTTTTAAATTTTTTTTTATGACTTTCACATGGTTTTAATACCAAAAGTTGAACCTAAGGTCAAAAAGAACAAATAGGTTCACATGGGTTTAATATGAAATGTTGAACCTAAGGTCAAAAAATAAGCACATATATGCACAATTTCCCCTTATCTCAAATACAGACAAGATGTGTATAGAGTATGAAGGTAGAGAATTTTAGCATCTCACAGCTTATTAATATAGATGTTTAAAATACATTTAATGATCTGATCAATGTAATTTAACCCTTCTGGCCTTCAAGATCATAATTTATGCTTTATAAAAGTATTCTCCTGGGATGTTTTGTTTTATCATAGAGTCTGTGTGTCATGTTTCTGAGGAATAACACTACCAAAGTTGTTGTTTACTTGCTTCGTGGAAACCACACAAGCAATCTTCCAAATAACAAGAACGAGCCATGCGGTATCATGGTACGGATAATCTTCATTATCACGTAGCAGTGTGTAGCTCCACTGTTAGAGCTTTAAACATAAGGTCCTGAGCCAGCACACTCTTCAGTGATATGATAGATTTCTGGCTCTCTTGGAGCCTGTTGCTAATTGAACAGCCTCTCACCCTCGTCCCTCAGTGTGTGTCTGGACACTGTTAGAGCAAGGCTGAACTGGGCTGACTAATGCCGATGTGGTTAAGGATTGTGCTGTGGTGTAAATGCAAAATTTCATCTTTTATTTCAAAAGCAACACCAGATGATATTGTCAGAAGTGTATTGGTGTACAGAAGTCTTATTTACACATTTAACAATGCTTTTATGAATCACTGTATGGAGAAGCACAGAACAGCATGTACTCTGCGCTAACTGTGTCTTATGAGAGGATTGGGCTAAAAACTATTTGGATGTTGACAAAGTTATTGTTATTGCTAAAGTCATTGCTACTATCTGCCACAGTATAATGTAGCCGAAATTAAATAATGAATATAAGCTCAGAGTGCAGACTTTCAGCTACAATTTAAGGGTATTTACATCCAAATCAGGTGAATTACAGCACGTTTTATATATGTGGTGCCCCCACCTTAAGGGACCAAAAATAATTGGACAAACTAACAATCATAAACTAAACTGTCTTTTTAATACTTGGTTGCAATTCCTTTGCAGTCAACGAGTGCCTGAAATTTAGAACCCATAGACATCACCAGACACTGGGTTTCTTCCCTGGTGATGCTCTATCAGGCCTTTACTGTACCTATCTTCAGTTTCTGCTTGTCTTTGGGGCGTTTTGCCTTCAGTTTGGCTTTCAGCAAGTGAAATGAAAGCTCATTTGGATTCTGGTCAGGTGATTGAC
>CM074950.1:20797460-20816312 GCA_037577455.1 Pangasius macronema
GATAGGGATAGGTGGAGAGTGATGACTCGCTGTGGCGACCCCTGAAGGGAAAAGCCGAAAGAAGAAGAAGAAGAAGAAGAAGACCCTGATGAGCTTCTGCCACTACCCTGATCACCTACCCCATAATCAGTCAGATGCAAGCCTCAAACAAAACTCTATGACACAGACATGGAGGGATAAATGATAAAATTCAACAGACACAAAGTAAACGGTCTTCATTTGTCTTTTATTGTGTGTGTATGCATATATGTGTATAAAAACTGCTGAGCGTTACGATGAGAATGAGTGCATTAGACAGTAGGAGAGAGCGCCTGCAGGCTGGATTTCACTGTGGCCAGATTCTGCTTCCAGGAGCTCAGACTGTCATAAAGCTGCTGCCACTGCTGCTTCCCAAACGTGCGATGGGTGCTGTGGCTAAACACACACAAAATTACACATCAGTATATGCTACCAGAAATAAAACACTGATTTTCACTACTTGGTGATGGATGAACTACTGATCCAGTTTATCCCTTGTAATTTATAACAATACAGTTGGAACACTCTTTGCCATGCTCAGTGATCCTTGTGATGGCAGATGAGAGGGGGAGTAACCAACACCACTGGTGTGAATATATCTTCATTAAGGACTCAAACATCATGATGCAGCTCATCTATGGAAGCTTACCTTATGACAACCTTACGCTGTGTCTGGTCAATTTTGCAGTAGACCATCTTGGTCCGAACAGCTAGTAAAATGAAAGAAACAACACGTCAGCAAAGACTGGGATCCAGGACACATGCAGCAATGTTCAGTCAGTCAAACAGAACTTGTTCAGCACTTATGACTTCAGTCATAATTTATGATCTCTGCCCAATCTACCAGAGATCGCGAGAGGTCTCAGAAACTGACTCGTACCATCAATTACGAAGGGTTCCACGTCATCTGCGCCAATCTGAAGCTCCTGCTGCATTGTGTCAAAGGAAATCTCCTTCGTCTCCACAGCCATGCCCATGAAGGTCAGCAGCCTCATCTTTGACATATTCTGCTCGTGGGACAGACCTGAACACAAATGAAAACAACATTTATATTTCGGAAAACCAAGAATCATGTATGGTGGATGCCAGATAAACGGAGCTTGCCCAATGGGTGAGCTAATGAAATGAGATTTGTCCACTCCTGCATTTGCATCAAGCTGTCAGTTTATTGGATACCATACCTAGTTTTTAAATAAATAAATAAAACACTCATTGCACATGTTCATTTGTGTCACACCTTGGTTCCCCCTCCCCACCTCAAAGTCATTGCTATATTGAGAAACAGGCTACCAATCGAAAATATCCAGCTAACAGCAGTGGAAGAAGCTGTCCAAAGAATCTGTAGAGGAAAATCAACACACATCAGGCACAGTAAGATTTCGCTATAGTCTCTCTATGTGTACACTTAAATGGTGCACCAAGATGTTTAAAAATCCCAGAGTACTGCTGTGGGTTTGGTCCTCTAAAGAATCAACAGGGATTTTAAGCACACTGGTTGTATAATCAGGAAGTAAGTCTGCATTAGTGCTGTAGCCACGTAAGCCAATGTTACTAAACAGCATAATAATGAAACTCAACATTTAACTTGGGTTGAGTACAAAAAGATATCTAGAAAAGCCAAAGCATCTGAAGAAAAACTGATCTCAGCCAAGAATTTATCACTCTTATAGCGTAGCCAGTAACATCAGGTTTAGAGGACATAACTTTGTCAAATGCGAAATGATGATTCAATTGGCCACTTTGATTCCACTGAAAGAGAAGTGTTTATATAGTGCAAATTATAACTGAACAGTTATATACATACTGATTTTCTTTTGTAGAAGACTGAGAGGCTACAGCAGAAGAGAGTAGGCTGTGCATGCACAAAATAGCTCTGTTTATTCCCAATGCTTCCCAAGCCCGGGTAGCTTAAAGTCCCTAATATATGGCCAGTGGTGGTGGTGCCTTTCTATTTGTATATGGGTTAGTCTCAGTAATAAAGTGACAACTCTGTGCATAATATCTAGTAGCATATAAAACACTAATCATTGCAATATAACAGAAATACATCTAGTACAATGTACACTAAGTGGCCAAAGGTTTGTGGACACCTGAGTATTAAACTTCCCATTTCAAAACTATGGGCATTGATATGGAGTTGCTATAACAGCTCCCACTCTTCTGGGAAGGCTGTCCACTAGATTTTGGAACATGGCTGTGGAGCTCTGTGATCATTCAGCCATAAGAGCATTAGTGAGGTCAGGCACTGATGTAGGGGAAGGAGGACTGGAGTGCAGGTGGCATTCCAATTCATCCCAAAGGTGCTCAGTGGGGTTGAGGTCAGGGTTCTGTGCAGGCCACTCGAGTTCTTGCACTCCAATCTTGGCAAACCATGTCATCATGGAGCTCACTTTGTGCACTTGGGTACTGTCATGCTGGAACAGGTCTGGGCCTCTTCAGTTCCAGGAAAGGGAAATTGTAAAGCTACAGCAAGCAAAGTCATTCTAGACAATTGTGTGCTACCAAATTTATGGCAACATTTCAAGGAAGGCCCACATATGGCAGCGAGGGTCAGGTGTCCACAAACTTCTGGCCATATAGTGTAGCATCTTGAACAGTCCTTAAATTTTCACCACTATAAATGCAGCAGCTTCACAATCAGCATAGGGCCTGAGAAGCTAATTACACAAGCACGGCACCTCTGCATGGCTAAACACAGCTCTAATCAATTAAATATTATTTGCCAATTTCCTCCATTTCTCCCTTTCACCCTCCAAAATTTATAGTGATCTAATGACTAATAAAACCTGCTGCTGTTAATGCAGTGTAAATAATTAACATTTAACCAAATTAAAAATGTATTTACATTAATTATGTAACCAGTGACACAACCAGTGAACCAATGATCCATTTTATTACGTGCTGAGTCTTTACAAAGTGTGTCTGAATTGTCTCGTTCATTTCAGAGGCAGGGAGGATCCCGACTTTAATGAACTCGCCGCTTTGAGCAGACGCCAAACAAAGCCTCTGCTGAGTGGTACATTCCAGCAGAGCAGAAACACTGCTCAACTGCTAACAGAACATCTCATCTGTGCTTGCGTTTAATGATCCAGTGAACGTGATGGTAAAATAATAATGGTCATCAGCTGAGGTTTATACCAGACTGTCTATTTGTGCTACCGTTTTTTTTTAATTCATATTTGGCTCAGTAGGCTGCCAGTGGTTTTCCTTCTCCCATTCAACAACCAGAGGGAAAGAAACCTACTCACTATTGCCAAAAAAGTTTTCATTTGGTGTGTGTGTTTAAATGTAAATGTTGGCCAGTGATTGCTGACTTTTTGTCAAGCATGCAAACACAATTTTTTTTTTTTAAAAGAAAGGTATAATGACTATGGCCGAGTCCTTGACACATGAATTTATAGACTCACTTGTCTATGATTTAATGCACTTAACTTGCTTACTAGGTCGCCATACTTTATTACTGGTTTATTGTTAGCATTTTTAGCCTAGTCAGTTAAGTCTCTGGGTGATCAAAACAACAGACTCAAGCACTCAAGAGCTTTCACTGGCCTGGCGGACTAGCTAATGGATTTGACCACCTTGGGAATCTTATAGCTACCACTTTAGCACTAGGCTAACTGCACGCCTAAATCATTCTTCACCTCAAACTGCGTCCGGTTTTTAAGTAGCTTAAACAGACTTGCTTAAGTGGTTTCTGACACATAAAATGGTCAAAAGGAAGCCATATGACTAAAACAGTAGCAGATATCTTATAATCAGAATCACTTTCTACCTCAGCATGTAGTCTGGCATTGCTCGGCATAGCATTAGCTGAATTATATATTGGAACTGGTTCAGATGTAGTGTATATAGAGCTACATTTTGTACAGATGGTATTACAGAGCCAACTGACTGATTTAAGTGTGTGAGGATCACTTGTTAAAAAAAAAGTAACCAAAATGTCATTGCTGGCCAAACTGTTGCTTCACATGCCATCACCGAATCCCTGAAGTACTTACCAAGAGAATCGATGAAGTCTTTGTTGCTTTGGTAGAACTTGACATAGGCTGCTAGTTTTGCACTCACGAAGATGGTCAGCAGCTAAAAAGAAAGATGATGTCTGTTACCTCATATGAAACATTGGCTGATTATTATTTTTGTTTTGTCGACATTGCAAACATGACGTGCTACATGATCATAAGTCATTTGTTTCCCTTAGACTATATAATGCACTCAACTTCCTTACCTCTAACTAGACTGAAATATGTTATTACATTAGCTACACTTTTTTATCCCAGGTTTCTGAGCAACCAAATAAATGGACCTGGGCACACACATTAGAGCTTTAAGTTGTCTAGTGGGCTAGATAATGGATTTATGATCTGTCCACCTCTGCAGAAGTCAAAATATAATATATGCCTAAGCTCTACTCACATCGTGGATGAGCTCTCCCTCCAGGAAGCGCACAGGTTTCAGAGCCAGGAGATGGTCAAACAGAAACGTGTTTGGATCTTTCAAAGCACGGACAATGCACCTGTAAGATGGAGACTGGGTTATGTAGTATATATCTCCAAACAGATAATATCTAAAAGGAGTTAGATGGACAAAAAGCGTACCTGTGGGCATCTACCCGGGCTTGGGAAGCATTGTCTTCTGTGTAACTACCCAACAGCTCAACCATCACTTTCGCTGCAGCCTCACTGTACGTACGCAAACCATACGATGAGGAACAAACTAAAAACAAGAGAAAATCGATCTTTTCCAGAAATGTGCGTGTGTGTATACCTCTTCTTACAGTCGACCAGCGCCTCATAGACCAGCCTCAGCAGAGTGTGCTTCTTCTCTGTGGATAGGTTCCAGTCAACGATCCACTTGCGCACCTACAGACAAATGGTGAATTATAATTATTGGAATTAGCCGATGTGAGTTTTGTCCTCGCTGCATTAGCCCTGCTGCTCAGGTCGTACCTGATCCAGATCAGTTGGGATGAAGGTGATGGCGCTGCAGGCAGCTGCCACTTTAATGAGACTGCAGTACACTGTGTATCGCACCGGTGCGTTCTCGTCCATACCGTGGAACAGGTTACTCAGGCTGAAATGTTAAACACAAAACATCATGACTGACAGTAGCATAAAGCGAATATTAATGTGTGACATCAACCCATGATATTAAACGTTTCAATTCATCCACAGTGTACAAACCATGCCACACTTTCACATTGGCTATTTATTTATTTATTTATTTATTTATTTATTTATTTATTTACTCATTCAAACCTGCTTCACTGCTGCTATGGACTGACACTTTTTACTGACTGGCTATTTAACTGTCCACAAACAGGAGTGTCTTTGGATAAAGAAATGAGTGGGTGACTGAAAGGATGGATGAAAAAATGGGAGTGCAAACATGACTAAGTAAGTGAGTGAGGGAGAGATTAGATGAATGGGGGTAAGTGAACAGATGAGTGAGCGAACACATGAACGAGTGGGTGAGCAGGGGGAGCGAACGCATGAACAAGTGGGTAAGCAAGAGCAAAAGGATGAACGACTGGGTGAGTTAAGAAGCGAAATGATGAAGATGTGGGTGAGCAAAGGAGTGAATGGATGAACGGCTGGGTGAGCAGGAGTGAATGGATGAATGAGGGAACAAATGAATGGCTGAGCAAGACGATGAACAAGTGAGTGAGCAAAGAGATGGATGAACAAGTGCGTGAGAGAAGGAGAGAGAGAGAGAGAGAATGTATGGACAGGCAGATGAGTGAGAAAAGAACAGATGAACCAGTGGGTGAGAGAGGGAATAAACAGATAGACAAACAAGTGGGTGAGCAAGGGAGTGAATGGATGGATGAACGAGCGAGTAAGTAAGTGAGGGAGTGAATAAATAAACAAATAAAAGGTGAGAGAGTAAACAGAAGGATGAACGAACGAGTGTATTGTGTACGTACAGCTGCATCCTGAGAGTGGGCCGATCTCCCTCACGGAACTTCACCAGTTTCTCACACAGACTCTCGATGAGCGCTTCCTGTTTCTCTGTCTCCAGGATCAGCAGCAAAGACACGATGCTGTTCATCACACTCTCTACATCTACACACATACACAACAACAACAAAAAAATTATAAACAGCACTCGATATTTTAGAATGATAAAATCAGAGCGAAAAAATGTTAGAAGACCCAAGAAACAAACAAACAAACAAAAAAAAATGCTGTGGTACAAGTGTACTAAATACTCAAAGTCTTAAATTTATTATTATGGTAGAAATACACTGGCAGAAAATGTCAATAAACCTTAGAAATCCTAAAAATCAACAGAGCAGAGAACACGGAGCCAGTGCTTAATAACAACTAAACACATTATAGTTACATTATATAACATAATGTAATATAACATATACACACATTAATATAGCAGTATAATGTAACTAATCGCACAATATACATGTCTACAGTTTCTAAATCTATCACTGGGGACTGCATCCAGTCCTGTTTTCCCCAGTTGTGTTGAACATGGCTCGAATCATGCTCTCACTGCGGTCAAACAGCACTAGGGTCCACTTGTGACATCTCACAAGCGTTCTTGGACAAGTGCACTGCAAATAACCGCGTCCACACCTTCCCAAACCTCATCAATGAGGTAAACACAACAGCGCTTGATTCAAATCGAGTAAATACTGCATATAAGAAAGCGAGCTAAAATAAAGACAAGCGCACCACCTGTACGGCACGGACATGGCCGCTTACCTTTGTCATCATCCTTCAGACAGACATCACAGGCCTCGATAATCTGAGCCAGATCGACATGAAGGCCTCCCTCTGAGTTCTCCTCCGAGATCTCCGCTCCTTTAGATTTGATGTAGGCCCGCACCTCGGAGGCCTACAGCGAAAAAAACACAAGAACAAAGGAAATATCAGTCTCCTGTATTAGGAGGATGACACTGCTGAGGAGCGCCGTCATGGTGTTATGGTGCATGACTGGGTGTTGACTGCGTATGGGGCTGCGCAGCCGCAGACCGGTCAGAGTGCCCATGCTGACCCCTGTCCACTGCCGAAAGCGCCTACATTAGACATGTGAGCGTCAAAGGTGGACCATAGAGCAATGGAAGATGGTGGCCTTGTCTGATGAATCATGTTTTCTTTTACATCATGTGGACGACCAGGTACGTGTGCTTTGCTTACCTGGGGAAGAGATGGCACCAGGATGCACTATGGGAAGAAGGAAAGCTGGCGGAGGCAGCGTGATGCTCTGGGCAATGTTCTGCTGGGAAACCTTGGGTCCTGGCATTCATGTGGATGTTACTTTGACACGTATCACCTACCTAAACATTGTTGCAGACCAAGTACAGGCCTTTCATGGCAATGGTGTTCCCTAATGTCATCAAAATGACCGAAGCATTTCCATCTACTGCCATCCACCTGTGTATTGTGTAACTTGATCAAGTTGTTCACTCCAGTGGTTCTCAGCACTTTGGTGTCTTGCTGTGACTCCACAACATTTCCTTGTTGCCAAACTCATTTTCAGCTTCTCAAAACAACATGATAAATACTGACAGTTTAACAGATTTTATACAAAAACTGTTCGCAAAAATATCTTTCTAAGGAAAAAAAAAGGGGACTTGTAGTTGTATATAAATGGATGTTCAAAACACTTCTGTAATAAATTTTCACTACGCTTGTGTGTTTCTACTGCTGAAATATAGTACATGCTTTAGCATTGTAGATTCCCTTTATAAATACACATACTTGTATGCAGAATTTTCATCAAAATAAAAGTGTTCTTCACAGTACATTTGCAACAACACAATAAAACTAACTTAGGTAAGTAAATAAAGAGATAAAACTAACAAAATGAACAGAAATATGACCAGAAACAGTGGTCAGTGTTTACATGGGGATTAGTATATTTCTGACATTTCTATTTTATTAAAATAATAAACATAAAATAAAATAAAAAAGTTATGACAACATAACTGTTTGTTTCAGTTTATCTTAAATACAAAATATAGATATATAAAATATAGATAGCATAAAGCAATATCAGGCCAAAGCGTACAGCTAGCTAGCTAGCTAGCTAATGAAACAGCCAGCAGGATGGTGGCACTACGGCTGAATCCCAAATTCAGCCATGTAGGATAAATAGTGAACTACGCAGAGCGTAGAAACCATTATTACACACCCCTTGTAGTGCGCACATACAGGGCTAGAAAGCGATTTGGGATTGGTCCATTGCTAAGCCCAGAGCTCGTCAAGACCTTGTTGCTAATGCATAGTCCAAGCAAAATAAAGCTCAATACAATATAAGATGATAATACAAAGACGTAGATTATGTTAAATAGTATAAGTGATACCTGATCCTCCTCAGTAATGTCGATAAAACGGCCTTGTGAGTACAGACACTTCGCGTCTATTTTAGGTGTGCGAGAGACGCTCCGAGGTCGCGGGCCTTTTTCTTGGTAACAAAACGCCGGCGTCACTCATGTACTTCCGGGTGACTGTCTTAAAGCAGCACGCAGTGCAGTTATACGCCCGAGTATACGCTCAGCGGTCACTTTAATAGGAACACCCGTACACTTTCTCATTCAGGCAGTGACCATGTGGCAGCAGTGCAGTGCACAAATCATGCACATACAGCCTGGAAAAAGATCAGACAAATGTTTTTTTTTCTTCCCCCAATCTTCAGCTGTCCAGTTTCAGTTAGCCTGTCCCCACTGTATGTAGTATTAGGTGAAAGATTCAGGTAGGAACCTTGTATTTGTGTTGTGTTGCTGGGGGAATAGAAAAGGATAATAAAGAGAGAGACCACTGAGTATACACACGTGAAGAGTCTGTCCTTGGTCTGGTAAAAAGCCTCCATAGAATAATTCCGTGCGTGTATAACTAACACAACACTGTAGCCTCAGATTCCTGTGCTTGGAGCTGACAGGAGTGGAACCCAGTGTGATCTTCTGCTGTTTTAGCCCATTCACCTCATGTTTCAATGTGTTGTGCTTTCTGAGATGCTTTTCTGCTCACCACAGTTGTAAAGAGTGGTTATTTGAGTTACTCTAACCTTCCTACCAGCTCAAACCAGTTTGGCTGTTCTTCTCAGACCTCTCTCATCAACAAGGGGTTTCTACCCCCAGAACTGCTGCTTGTTAGATGGGTTTTTTTTGTTGTTCTTTTTTCCACACCATTCTGTGCAAACAGATCTCTGACAGTACACACTTTTAGGGTGTTAAAGGTTTTAGAGTTTGGTCGGACCCACCGTGGTTATTGGTATGGACGGGCAATTAAATGTAATTGCATGAATGAGCAGGTATACAGGTGTTAATGTGGATAGTGAGTGTAAATACATGAAGTGAATGATTGACATACTGCATTGCTATGATTATAATATTCATTGATTCATATACAGTAGTACCTGCTTTATCTTGGTGAGGGCTGTGATGGAGTCAGAGCTTATTCCAGGAACACTGGCAGGAATATCCCCTGCAGTAAATAACAGTCCATTACAGGGTAACTTATCAACCTACCAGTGTGTGTTTGAGAGGGGGGAGGAAAATGGAGTAGCCAGAGAAAAAACATTAATAACATTCAAAACACAAGCTCAGGCTTAAGTCAGATCATGTGTGTAATATTCTTCTCCACAGATTCTTATCCAAGAGGTTAAATCACCTCTTATATAAATTCCACCATCAGATTATATTTTCGCTGATAATTACTAAAACTAGCCTTACAGATGAAAAAATTCAATCGATATTTATCCATTTTAAGATGCCATATTTAAGAACAAGTGTCTGATTAAATAGGACTGTAATAGGCTGTAAGCCAGATGGCAACCTAAAGTCATATGTCAACTATGCAGATTTCAAAAAGATGACTCATGATCTGGATACAAAGCCATGATCATTTACC
Organism: Pangasius macronema; assembly: GCA_037577455.1. NCBI lineage: Eukaryota > Metazoa > Chordata > Actinopteri > Siluriformes > Pangasiidae > Pangasius > Pangasius macronema. Next base: position 20,807,348 of record CM074950.1, read on the forward strand.
CACTAAGAAGTGTTGCAAAATCATGTGAACCAGAAATCTGCATGAAAAACCAACATCCTGTACACAGTGAGGTAACGATACAGACTATCATCAGCTGGAGAAGACACTTTGTTGTACCATTTGTCAAGAGTAACTAAGGTGAGCATGTACAAAAAGAACAAAAAAAAAAAAAAAAACCCCTTGTCCTAATATCCTAGCATGACTCACTCAGCTTTTGTTGGCTGGAGATTAGAAAATGCCACATCAAGTGTTTTAATTCTGACAAAAATGCACAACATTTTAAAGACCTTTAACTAACATTAAGAGCATAAATTGAAAACATTGTTTTAGTGGATGGGATGATAAGGATTAGTTTAATCTTGAAGTCGAACAGTTATATTTCATCCACGAAGCATGCAGGCCAGCTACACTACATCATTCTCCTAGCAGCGAGGATGTGCCTGGTACCAAATGCTCCTATGTATCAAATTCAGAAATCATGGTAGAATTTCTTCCAGTTTTAAAAAAAACAAAACAGACTTTTTTCTGGCACTTACACATCTTTGATAACATTGTTAACCGAGTCTTATGGTTTTGTATCTTAACATAGAAAATGCAAGAAACAAGAAATAAATTAAGTTGATGAAGATACTTATCTTACATTTAAAACATTTCCTTTGGCTCAGATGGAGTCAAAGTTAATTCCACATACTTACCCACCATCCTATAAACCTTCTCACCCACCCACCCGATCTCCTGTCCTCATCCATCAGTCAGGTCAGTGACCTCATCACTAAGTGCCTCACTTCAGTGAGCTCTTCATGCCCAGGGTGGCTGGATACTAAACCAACACTTCATGCAGAGAGGATTGGCTGTGTGAGCCTGAATGTGTAATCAGATTTGTGTATGGATTGGAGTGTGGTCTAAATAAATACATGTAAATATCCTTTCTGAGTTCCCAAATAGCAGATATATTTTTAACTCTATTATTCTGTCCAGGTGAGCAGTACTAATCTGATATATGTGTGGCGGTCTGGGAAAACCCATCATGTGCTGTTGTGGCTGAATTCTAGAAAACATTTTTTTTTTTTTTAAATCAGGTTGTGGACAAAGTTGGGTTTTTCTAACTATTACATAGTTTAGCACCTCAACTTTAAGAAACCATAAATATATTTCACAAAAAAAATTCCTAAATACTCCTGCAAAGATCACACTGGCTGAGGTGCTACAAGTTATTTGTGAAAGCAGATTTACAGATTTTGGAAAAATCGATTCACACTAAAAGAGTGTATCTAAAAGAGTGTAAGATTTTCTCACATAGATTTTCTCACATAATGTCACACTTTAATGAAGTTGTTGCTCAGCTATAAGCCATAACAAAACGGAAATAAGCCTAATCAGTTCAGTTTGTAATCAGATACCGACTCTCAAAATGACCGCGATGATTTTCATGTAATGTGAATCCATGTGAATGGATTTCTGATAATCATATATTCATCACTAGTAGAATGCATCCTTTTTAGCTACAGTGCAACCCCGGTATTCTCCAGCCAGGTTTGCATCCAGACAAATGCATGCACATTAATAAGGGTTCTACATTAATTAGAAATATTGGTTTGCGATGGATACAATAGTTTGCACATTGCAATTTGTTTGGTAAAAAAAAAAACGTCGTAGCGGTTTTGTGAAAAGGGAAGAAAGTAGTGGTTAGCGTGACAAAACATAACGCAGCTATTGGGTGAAAACGTAGGTTGTTACTGGAAAAGCTGCATTATTTAGAAAATAGCTGAGCTATTAAACATACATGCTACATTTTTTACATCAATTCGACCATCGTAACGAGGAACGATGTGACGAGTCGTGTCTGTACCATCACTGGACCACACACCAGCTGATACACGTATATCACATTCAGGAATGCTGCTGTGGTTTTCAAGCACTATATTTGACATTGTATGAGGTTCAGTTGTTTAGGTCCATGAATATTTTCTACATTAGTGCAGCATATCGGACGCTTCCAGTAAAGTGAACTTAAAACCTGTGGGATTTCAATTGAATGTGCGAGAGGGATAGTCACATGAGTGGGGGTGTGAAAGTTACTGTAAAGCTAGTATGGGTGTTGTTGTTCATATGAAGTGTTAAAACTTTCCTGGAATGTTCCCCAGTCTTCCTAAAAATAAATTCTCGTAGAGACTTAAGTGACCACTCTTGCTTCATAGAGCGGAGACATGACACAATGTTTTTGACACAAACTTCTCTTTTACGCGTACTTACTAATGGATGTTTATGTGATATAGTTTTATAAGCAGTAGCTAATATTTATGTATGTATAATATTTAGAACAAAAAAAAATATTCTCGAGATACTGTGAGATTTAAGCATGACTTAGAGAACTTGTAGCCTAACTAGTGAAACTTTAGAAGTGTTTCAAAATGTTAGAATATTGTCTTTTTCTACTTTAAAAACATTTGTTTTGTTAATAGTTTTCCTCTAAGGTAAAGGTGCAGATATGGAGGATTCATGGGAATAGACTGTTTTGGTAAACTGCCTATAAACCTACCACCACGTCGACCGGTGAAATACAGGGTCCCACGGGAGTACGGACACAATGGAAGGTCGAGGGGCTTTTAGTTATGATTTGATAGCTTATCTTGCCGGAGTCCCCTTGCAAGCCGGAATCGCTCCTTGCACTCAATGTACTCTATAACCTCTTAAAGCACTACAGGATAAGAACATACCTAATACTCTGAGCTCTCTCTCTCTCTCTCTCTCTCGCTCTCTCTCTCTCTCTCTCTCTGTCGAGCTACACGTTACTCCTGCTGCCTGATGAGATGGCCCTGCCTGGCTCATCGACTATGAGATACAGACGAACCTCGGAAGAACTGGACTCTTAGTGAACAACGACAACTCCTACCGGGACGTACCTATGCCCTAAACTTTGCCAGGGGGTTGCTGTGGATGGTAACACATGTATACCCTAAAGATAATTGTGAATGTTAAACAGCCAAATGATTGCACTTGCTAAAAATATGCTCAAGTCTCTTTCATTTTACAGTGGATAACTTCTGGATATTATAGACTTAACCTCTACTGAAATCAACAATGACCCTGATTATTATACTGAACATCTTTCCAACACACTTAGCACTGCTTGACACTATATGTACAACTGTAGAAGAGTGATGATTTATATTCTCACTATCCAGTGTCACCCAGAAGAAGATGGATTCTGGTTCCTCTCCAGATTCTTCCTCATGTCATCTAAGAGAGTTTTTCCTTGACACCGTCACCTTGCTTGATAATGTCAGCTTAAAGTGTTGTCAAATCATTAAGTGCTGTTTGTGCTGTTGGACATTCTCAAATATGTAATTTATTGTAGTCTGATTATCTGTCTTTCAAAACACCAGACTTACTCTCATTTCCGTGAAAAGCCTGTTGAATGCTGACGTTATTTGTCTACAACTGATTAAACTTGAGCACTATGCTGCTGATTTATTTCCCTACATTCTAACACGCTATTCATTTGAGACACAGCCATAGACATCTCCTTTCTATGCCATTACGTCATATAACAGTAAATGTATGTACCGTGTGTAAAGACGAAGAGGAAGGAAGAGTAGTCATTTTTGCTTGAACACAAGCCGAGACATCTGCAGAATGTCAACCAATACAATTGTATTTTTTTGTTCATACTTTCTTTATCTTTGCTTTGATGCTCTGCTCTTTCTGAAGTGTAAAAAGAAGACACTTTAATCAGCCTTGTGACCTGACCTTGCTATTCTTGTGTGTGTGTGTGTGTGTGTGTGTGTGTGTGTGTGTGTGTGTGTATTGGGGGCGGATGGTGGGGGTGAATGAAAGTACTGTATATTGCTGTGGGAAAATAAACTGGTGATTTTTTTTTAAAGCGTACTGGGTAGTGTCATATGGAAATCAACCCCAGGAACTGTATATTGTCCCTATACTTTTGAGTGCAGAAGATGCCACCTGTATCTAAATGGCACATATGGCTTTGCATAAGTATTTGCCCCCTTGAGCATTTCCACTTTTTTTAGTATTGGAATTTATATGGACTTAATTGGGATTTTTACCATTTGATTTGCACATGTCTAAGATTTTAAAGTGCAAACTGAGCTCTGGGCTGTGAATGGCCCATTCTAACACATTCAGCTTCTTGGTTTTAACTGGTGGAATTGGTTAATTTTACATGGCTTTGCATAAAAACATCTGCTAAACGAATAAATGTAAATGTAGCACAACTTGCAGGATTCACTAGGTCACATAATGCTCAGGATTTAATTAAACTGTTGTATTTTTTGTTGAAGAATCTCTCTTGTCCAGCTTATTGTGTTTGATGCTAGTCTTGGGAATCATTATTTCAGTGTGATGTTATTTATAGGAGTGACATGAACATTCTCCTGGTTTCTTAATTTTCTTCAGGGATTTGAGCACTTCTTAGATTGGTGATAGAGTTACCAGGCAACTGAGAGGTTTAAGATGACCTCTGTATGACCCATGCTGAGAAGATGAGTGAACAATTAACCCTCAAATGACCAACATATTTTCATATACATTAAGACCAGTTGGGGTCAGATTTCACTCTAATGTAAGACGAACGTAAATTGCCACATTTCATATTTTGAACCTAAATAAAGAAAATTAATTCAGACATTAAAATGCGCATTTATTATTGAGACTGGAATTTATTGCTATGTTGCATTGTTATGTTGAACAGTTGTTGAAAAATGATGAAAACAAATTCTTAAAATGCAATTCTTAATTTTTACAGTGATTAACTCAGTTTTTGTTATTTGGATTTATATGATTGTCTTGTATCATTAAGTCTATTGTTCCATTAAATCTATATAACTGTTCCAGCTGATTGTTTTACTGATCCTATTGTTTTATTGTCTTTATTTAACAAGATTATTTGTAGCCTAATTTCAGTCCCTTCATTTTCTCTGGTTTTTGATATACTCAGCTGCTTTGCAAATCTACCTTAATGCACTATGAATATAAATGATTTAAATTTGGCAAATTTTCAGACAAATTTTGTAGGAAAAGGAGGTCTTGCAATTACTGTAACATAGCTCTTGCTCCATTGTGTTACATTTGATCAAATCTTAATGATGAAACACTGGATTTGGAAATTGAAGCTAAAAGCCTGTCACTCTGCATCCCCGAAAGACGTGCAATGAATCATAGCTTTTCCGGAGTAAAGAATTCCCCTAGTGTCTTGCTGTTAGAAGCCAGATGATGCAACAAGTGGGGACTCAGCATTTCTGCACTCTCTCTGACAGCACCATCCCCCTCTTCTTCAGCCCATGGAGAGTTGAGCGCAGGGTCAGTAGCATTCTGCCCTTGTGTTCCCATAGAAACATTTTATATATCCAGTTCCAATCCTCCCAAATTCATCATTCACACCTCTATACATTTTAAATTCCATTGAAATATGAATTACCTCTTTTGAGCGACCAGTGATTGAGTGACTGTTGCTATTGGACAGATGTATGCTGATGTTCCACTGATTTGGTCACCTTTCCATATGTTGTGCTGTTGTGACCCTGCATGCCCACTGCCCCACCGCCATAGAGCGATTATTGCACCTAGTGGTCAAGAATGGGAAATGCATTAAGAACTAATAGGGGTCCATTGGGGAAGGAATCACGATGCCCCATGCTCACTATATGAACATATTCCCTCCATTCTGCTGTTTGATATGAACCTTCACTGAAGCTCTTGACCTCTATCTGTATGATTTTATGCATTGTGCTTCTGCCACATGATTTGCTGATTGATGCCAGACAGGCTGGTTTGAATATTACTAAGGAGATTGTTACTATTGTATATCAGTGTAATAAATATTTATTGCTGTTATTTAATTGCCCTGTAAGTCACTTTCTGACCGAGTGCACAGAGTACATTGTTGCTGTGGGTGTGGCTGATTAAAAAGGATGCTTGTGGTTATGTCCAGATACTTTCCAGACTCAGCAGGTGAGGATGAGTTTAGCCATTACTGATGCAGAGAATTTCACAGTCTCACAGATGGGATGTTTCACAGTGGTCTTGTGTCTGTGAGTGTGAACATGCTTGTAGTGTGTTCAAGGCATTTTTTCCCCCTTCGGCGCCAGAGACCGTTTTAATGGCTTATTTCTCTTTTTCCCATGAAGCTGAATCACGTCACTGACAAATGACACCTGGACAAAGTTGAAGAAGTTGCAAAGAAATACATTATAAACAGAAAATGATTACTAAGATGTAATTTAAAACAACAGTGCAGTTCTTAAGGAAGAGCCCTGTTCTGTGAGCGCATATGTCCTGATGATTCAGCGAGTCAATGATTAACCAGAAATACTAATTATTGTAAATTACTGTAAATGGCAGTGATTTAGCCCAAAATGAAAATAATTTACTTTTTCTTTTTTTCTTTCAAAGCTTTGACAGTTCTGGTGTGTACTCTCTATATTCTTACATAGAATTATACCAAAAATATTTGTAATATTATATATTGTAAAATATTTGTATCAAACTTGCTGACTTGCTGATGGTTGTAAAAAAAAATCTAATTATTAATGAAAACCAGATGGCCTTCAAAAGAAATGGGAAGTGAAAAAGAGGAAACTGTGAAAGTTACAGCTATTGTAGTAGATTTTCATCATAATATATTTTACGTTTTTCACAGATTTAGTGTATACAGTTCAATTGTACTTTTTCCCCAATGTTGCTATAACTTTCAGTATTATCTTGTATTCCTGTTAGAGATGTTTCAAGGTTTCAAAACAGCAGTGAAGCCTTCAGGGATCATCGTAGGCGAAGGTTTCACTATTAATATTACTGATTACCTGTCATACAAGGCTTGCAATCCTAATAAACACTATTTATTTTATTTTATAACCTAGTGGCAATTAACCACACACCCCCACCCCCACCCCCACAGACACATTAATCATGACATTAGTCAGGTCACAGAAAGTGCTGTCCAGAGGAATGACTAAAGCTAATGAAGTGCTCATCATTTCTCCTTTAACTCCTCCTCCAGGGTTGTTTTACATCCGACTCACACGGACAAGCTCCAGACACTGTTAGAAAGGATCGGGGTGACTCCTATCTCACCCACTCTGACTCCTTGTGCCTCCTCAAACCCTTTTCCATCGCATGAACCTCACTACTGAAGAACTAGATCAGGAAGAACCAGCACTCTGAAGTGCTCACTATGTTGGACTTTGATTTATAGTGCATCTCTGTGGACTTGTGCGGATCTTCAAACTTATTTGTAGGAAAACATTTCTGTGATTTTTTTTCTTTCATAGAGATTTCCGATAGGTTATCGAGGGAAATTTCTGCCCATTCGTATTTTGCTCTTGAGTCAATTGTTCTAAATGCTGACCGAGTCGTGTGGGCTGATGGGATCGGATGTGCGGGATCTGACTCCCCTCATGCCTGCTGTACCCACGCTGCCACCTCTTCCAGGGCCCAACAGCGGAGCTCCTCAGTGGGGTCCGATTGTCGACTTCCACCCTGGCTCTCCATACGGAGCTCTGCCCTCACACTCGTTCATCAAGCAGGAGCCTGGCTGGGGGTCAGTGGACACCCATGATGACCCTCACTGTACCCTGGGTGCCTTCACTGTGCACTTTTCAGGGCAGTTGACTGGAGGCTGCAGGTATGGAGCCTTCACTGAGCCATCGCCCGGACAGAACAGGGGGTTCAGCAGCACCCCGTATCTGAGCGGCTGTGCTGAAAATCCTCCAATCCCAAGGAGTCAGAGTAAGTGAGCTTCAGTGATCCACTTGTGTGATTTTTGCCTTAGAGGAAGCATATGCCAGCTCTTTCAAAAAACTTGCAGATCTCCAACAGGAAACAGAGCACCATTTTTGTATCTCGCTCACGAGTCAGTGGTAAATAGTAGTATCAGCATTTACTACTGAGTCAGTAGTAAATACTGAGCAAGTTGGTGGGGAGTTGATATTATAAATCCTACAGGTAGATAAATTTAATGGAAGAATAACGGCAATGATAGATGATCCCCACTTTCCTGAAAGCATTGCAGTGTTAAAAACTTGTTGCCTAAGAGAGCGTGTGTTTAACGAGCCAACCTCTCTATGATTTCACTGTGAACTTCCACTGACCTTTAATCAGAGGCTATGAATAAATCTCCTGACAAGGGCCATGGACTACAAAACAAATGTTCACACTCTCTCACCTCTCTATATCTTGCTATATTGTTACTTTACATCACACATGTAGTATATACTGTATCACTGAGCATTAATGATTAATATGCAGACTGAGATGACTGAGATATCAGGATCAAACCCCTGTGCAGGGACTGTTAATAATTTCTAGGTCCCAAATATTTCATTTGTGATTTATAAATGTAGTTAAAAGCTGTGGAAGTGTACTGGAGTCAGAAGTAGTACAGGCTACTTGTGGGATAGGAGCTACTACAGGAAAAACACTGAAATGTAATGCAAATATGGGTTTAATTAGTAAGGGATAAAAACAGTAGGGTATGCTTTTATAGGAAAATAATAGTTGAGGTCAAAAGTTTACATCCCCCTTTCAGAATCTGCAAAATGTTAATTATTTTACCCAAATAAGAGGGATCATACAAAATGCATGTTATTGTTTATTTAGTGCTGACCTGAGATAAGATATTGCACATAAAAGATGTTTACATATAGTCCACAAGAGAAAATAATAGTTGAATTTCTAAAAATGACCCCGTTCAAAAGTTTACATCCACTTGATTCTTAATACTGTATTGTTACGTGAATGATCCACAGCTGCGTTTTTTTGTTTAGTGATAGTTGAGTCATGAGTCCCTTGTTTGTCCTGAACAGTTAAACTGCCTGCTGTTCTTCAGAAAAAATCCTTCAGGTCCCACAAATTCTTTGGTTTTCCAGCATTTTTGTATTTGAACCCTTTCCAACAATGACTGTATGATTTTGAGATCCATCTTTTCACACTGAGGACAACTGAGGGACTC
>CM074950.1:20816412-20829813 GCA_037577455.1 Pangasius macronema
AGATAGTTACATGTTTCCCAGAAGACAAAATAAGTTAAATTTACCCTGATCTTCAAATTCAAAAAGTTTTCACCCCCTAGCTCTTAATGTCATGTCTAATACCATGAATTACAAGTTTAAAAAAAAATCCATATATATAAGGAGCGTCTGCCATACAAGCTTCTGTTTAAGTTGTTAAAATAGAAAGGGTAATGTATTAGACAAGAACATTAATATAAACCTGTGATTTGCCTTGCAGCTGGATCTAATATCAGAGCTTCTACTACAGAAAATCGATACAATAGATTGCAATGGAGGGCTGAAAACTTGAAAGCTTATGTTGTAAACTAATTATCTCTTAAAAAGTTGCAATTGCACAATATTAATACAATTAATATTGTGATACAATATTGTATCTATACAATAATATACAATTAATATACAATATCGAGAGGCAATATTGTATGATTGTGAGACAAAACACAGCTGCAAGAAAATCTAATAATCATAATATTCTCATGAACGGTTGAAAAGCGCTTCCACGGGTTTCTGACACTGTATGATAAACTGTTATCTATATAAAGCAGTAGCAGCCATCTTGAAGCCAGAGTCACTTTGGTACTCAGCACATAATTTGGTGAGACTCAAGCATCAGACTCAAGCAGGAAGTAAAACCAAATTGTACATTTGAAGTGATTTAGATGAGTATATTGGCCCACATGGACATGATGGGCTGATGTCTTTTGGCCAGAGTGTATAATGAATTAGACATACAGTTTTAAACATGCCCTACTTGCTGCCAACGTTAGCCCTGTAGCTCCAGTTCAAAATGAAAGAAGCTTCTAAGTTCAAACAAGAGTTAGCAGATCACCTACATTTGACATTGGTAAATTTTATTATATACCACAGCACTGCTGAATGCTCGAGTCTCACTGGTCAGAAGGTGTTGATTCATTTTTGATAACAGCAACCGTGACAATAGTTCCTGCTGCAAGGTTTATCTTAATGCTCTCATTCTAATACATGATCATATTTGAACAAATGCATTATTGTTCATATAGAGTTTGATAAGATAAGATACAACTTTACAGAGCCAATGCAATGTGGCTTTTCACATATCCCAGCTTGCTAGTTTGCTGGGGTCAGAGCACACGGTCAGCCATGATACAACACACCTGGAGCAGATGTGGTTACGGGCCTTGCTCAAGTGCCCAACAGCAGCAGCTTGACAGTGCTGGGCCTTGGACCCCTGACCTGCAGAGCCTTAACTGTTCAGCCACCACTGCCCCATTTATGATAGATGTTTTCTGTGATGAGACATTTAAACGTTTTTTTTGCAGGCGTCTCCAGTGTTTGAGTTTCGTGACACGGGAAAGTCTTCAGTCTTCAGACAATCTGCATGAACGAATAAAAACTATGACATAATTTTTTTTATTAATAAAAAAGGAATCATTGGCAAATGCCTGTGGTATAAGAGCAAAAAACACTCTGGGACATGCTGGAAATTTTTACTGCAAAATCACTCCACCCCATAGTTGATTCTTTTCCTATAACAGTATGTCCCATTGTGTTTTATTCCTGACTTGGCTCAACTGTTCCTATAAGGCTTTAGAAATATAACACAAGAGCACTGACATTATTGGGATAACTCTTTCTCTCGCACTTGTTCTAATACAGCAGATGGGGATGGAGCGCTAAGTTTTCCGCACACTCCTGTTCACCACTCGCCACCCTTTCCTTGTCCTCACCCTTTCAAACACGAGGATGCTTTGTCGCAGTCAACAGTGGGTAAGGACACCTTACATATAAACACACCCACACACACACACACACACACACACACACACACACACACATACACAGAAACAGCCTTGCAACAGAATGAGACATTGCATACATTTTAAAACCATCATTATTATATATTTTACTACACTATATATCACAAGAAACATACAGGAACTAAAGAATCTTTGGGGGAAAAAATGAACTCCAAATCATTGTGAGGTTAAAATGCAAAAGGAGTTTTAATGCCAATGCAGAAAATACAGTAAGTGTTCCCTGTTTTTCTGGCCAAAACTTCAAGGAACAGTTTTAAATCTACTTTTTATAAAGCATTAACACTGGCGACTCCTTCCATGAATGTTAATTAAACATCTCCTATTCGCTTTTTCATTATTAAAAAACAACACTTTTCTTAAATCCATTTATTAAAATCTATTAATCCATTAACTATAGCCTAGATTATGCATGTCCCTGTGATGGAGCCATTACTATAAAAACAATAAAGTATCAGAACAATTGCATTAAATTAACCTGTAATTTGAATTACAATTGGAACCATTGTCAGAGCTGCAGTTATAGAAATGAATCAAAACCTTCTGACCAATCAGAATCGGCTGAGGTATAATAAAAAGTGGGCTGTGGTATAATACGTCTGGTACGCTTAAAATAATACAAGTGTTCTGATATATTTTCTTTCATATGGCAGTTGAATTCATTCAAACTACCTTACAAATGAGGGTGAATACATTCCGATTATAGAACCAAGCAGTCGAAGGTTAAGAGTCAGACAGTGCTAATCATTAGCACAGTATCTTAACAACAAGGTATCAAAACTAATTTGCACCAATACGTATCACGTTTCAGTGTAAACAGGTGAACAATCCTCCTCCTCAGTGGAGAAACTGGAGCAGACTGTGGTAAAGGCTAGAAGAATGTGCAATCTTGCCAGGGGACCCATTTTTACCCCCTTAGTGCTGGTAAATTTAAAGGACCTAATCCTCTTTTAGTTCTTAGTGCTTGATAGAGAAATCCATGTGAGTGTTTTATGGGCTTGGAGAGCATGGGGCCTGTTTGGATAACTGGAGTGAGGAAAAGGCCACACTTCAATATCTACTCCCTGAAGAACAATCTGTTAGTCCTGCTGTACAGCATAAACAGGAAAATAGGAGTAGGGGATCATGGAAGTATGAGAGCTTTTTTTAATCTGAACATAGTCATAGTCAGAAAATTAAATTGACACAACTTTCAGTCTCACTCAAAATCTTGGTTAGTAATTTGAATGCTTCAGACAATGTTGTTAAGAACCATACCAAACCAAAGTTCAAAGTGGAGCTACATTATGATCTGCATATCTTCCATCTCTCCAGTAGAATCCCGGCTTCAAAACGTGTAACAAATATAGGAACAAAGGAACAAATATACTGTATTGATGAGGGTCTGAAGAAAACTAATTGCTCTAAAAGAACTTCTGGTTGTCTAAGATGGCTGCCCCTTGTAATTTTCAGCTAGACAGTTAAGTTTGTAGATAACAGTAAGTCATAGTGTGTCCTAAATCACATTAGCATCTATGTGACATTTGTCTTCTGCGAGATGCAAAATATGTGTGGTGTAGTGCAAAAAAATGGGTACACTTGCATTACTGTTAGCTACATTAATCTTGTGTCACCAGTGCAAAAATAAATACAGCAACCTGAAGAGGTTTTTGGTTAATTTGGGGAAAATTTGAGTAAAACTTTTCCTTTAACAAGTCATATGTTTACCATTTGGTGGGAATGGAAGTTGATTTACAAACTGTGACTAATTAAAACATATTCAAAGAGTAATGAAGACAATGCAATGAAAATAATAAATGATACTGATATCCTTTATACTATAAAGAGGAATGGTGCATATGGAATAATTGAATTTAAAAAAAAAAATTCATTCCTTTCTTTTTCGTAGATGAGCAGCAGTACCTGGCCCCGCCCCCTGTCTATGGTTGCCACACCCCCAACGACAGCCAGACTCTGCTTTTACGAAACAGCTACAACAGGTACAGCAGCTGTCCTTTTTTCCTCCTGCTTACTTGGACTCGCTTTTAAATCTATTTTATTCCTTTAACTAATCTGACAGCATTTTCTGTGCTGATAGCTGATTCTTCCACTGTGTGACTCAGAAATCCAGTGTAAGCCTGTAGAGAGCCATACTGTCTGTGTAAAGGTTAAGAGCTGCACAGCAGCCCTCGGCAGGCCAAAATACACTCATTGTGATCTACAGTCTGTTTCCTCTGAATTCCTCTTCCCTGCCTGGCCATCTCCAGAGAAAAAAGTACTGGGGTAAATCAGAGGTCGAGGACAGAAGTTGGGGCCTAGAAAAGGAAATTATGGGGATATGATGAGTGTAGGGGACATGGCACAAGAACAGGAGAGAACTAATTGGAATGGCAGGACAACAAATTAGAGGACAGACTGGAAAAGTGCAATAAAGTACAGTGTCTTGAATAAGTATTTACCCCCCTCCTTGAATTTTTCAATATTTTGTAGTATTACAACCTAGAACTGAAATGGAATTAATTGGGATTATATGTAAACAAACAGCACCATGCAAAACCAAAGAGTTTGGGACAAAATTCAGGAGAAAAATATCAATCAGGATTTGGTTATAAAATTTTGAACATTCCAAATTTTGAACATCTACCATTTCGTTCAATATTAAAGAATATAATATAATCCCAATGAATTCCATTTCAGTTCCAGGTTGTAACACAACAAACTGTGGAAGAGTTCAAGTTGAAAATGTATGCAAAACATTGTATATCTAGTCGCAATAATTTACCACTAGAAGCTCAGAGATGAGAGTGCATTCTTAGAACAATGTTCTCATGTTGATTAGAGAAAAGGGAGATTGTGGAGAACCCAAAATATCAGAACAGATAAGACTCGATGATGCCGCTTCACCTTCCTGTAGTACTGCTGCGTGTTAAGCAAATTCCCCCAAAGCACTTTGCTATGAGAAAACCATGATTCAAAGGAGCTTATACAGAGAGTACAACTCTTACTCATCCCCACAAGTATGCAAAAGATATTAACTCAGCATTATAGACATATAATTATCACTAACTTCAGAAACATCACTAATATGACTGTTACTGCTGGGAAGTGCATTTCTAGTTAACGTCAAGGCCAGTGGTTAATAATACAGCAATTTAAAAATAGCAGGTCATGAGTTTCTAAAACAAACAGCTCCACGGATAAGGGTGTAAAAATTTCGATATCACTCAGTGTTTGTGGTTTGGTTTTCATTTTTTGTTTTAAGGGCTACGGTTACAAAACAATGAAAGTCAAACCTAAGCTGATTGATGAGACTATGATGGCTATTTAGAGTGAACTTGAACAAAGCCCTGAACCCTCAACTACTCAGCTGTAAGCTTGGATTGTATCCTCCTTTGCTTGTAAGTCCACTCGCATTAAAAGCACCTGCAAAGTGTAACTGTAGAATATACAGACGGGTGAGAAATTTAAGGGAAAAAAAAAAAAACAGTGGCTATGTTATGCTGCTCAGATCCATGCTTGGATTATAGCCTGCCACTTTGGGGGAAAAAAAGCATCTTCCAAACTTTGAATTGTTGGATTTTGTCTTGGTTTTTATTGTTAAAGTGAAACATTACAGGCATTCCCTCACACTCTATAACTCTAGCTACACACACAGATTCATTAGCTACTTGCCCATAGACTAAGCGCGTCATGCTGGTTAATTCAGCCTCTTTCCCTCTCAACGCCTCCCTGCTGTCAGCGCTTTCATGACGTTACATGATTACAACACTGTACCAGGCACGCTGACTCTCCAGACCTCTGCAGTTCTGCTGTCATTGATCAGATATGAGAGTGAGAGCGCCTCACTGCTCCTGAGGACGCTAATCTGGTGTGTAAGCACATAGCAGAGCAGAAACCACACAGCAGCTCGTGCTTTTCTTGTAGAATCAGAAACTGTTCATTCACTGAATATACACAGGAGAAAATTTAATGCAATGGTACAACATGTAGCATAAACAGCATAGTAGATACCTAAAAATGTGACTATAAAACAAAATGCTAATTCTTTGAGTGACTCATGATCCTTTTGCTAGCAAGAAATGAGAAAGTAGATATAATTGTTACTGTTGCCATTAAGCTAAGATTTGTTACTCTAATGAATATTTACAGCATTCATACTGTAATGTTTGTTTAAAGAAATGGCACATAAATATATAATATATAAATATATATTATATTATATTATATATATAAGTTCTTCTATACATTCATCTTAAATAATTCCTAACAAAACTAATTTAATAAAATGTGTTTTTTAAAGCAAACACTTCACTTCAGCAGCTTTTCTTGCTAGCTAACTTTGCTAGTTAAGTAAAGAATGTATTAGCTGTTGTCCTCTATTACAGTTTAGGTCCTAGATGTAACAGGAGTCTCTAACCAGTCAGAGCATCTGGTTTTCAGTAGAATATATAATTTATAGGTTATAATTTACATTTAAGATTCAACAGCCAGTTATATGGTGATCTATTTAAACTAGCAGACTGTTCATTAGCTAACTAGAGGCTAACAGATTTCCTGCCAGGTCTCCTGTGTAGCTTTACTCCTGACTGAATCTTTTAATACTACTCAAGTTTGGATTGGATTAACTTCACTTACAGTTGCTGGATTAAAGTGACTGTCAAGTTAATGGATGTAAATATTAAACATTACCAGTAGCAGACACACTCATTCATTTGCCCACTTTTTTCCTGCTATTTTTCCTGCACCTAACAACACACACACACACACACACACACACACACACACACACACACACACACACACACACACACACAAATCCCAGGCAGTGTTACTACACGAAGCCTGAATACATACAAGAGGTGTGCAATGACACTCTCATGAGAAAGAAAGGGAATTTTTAAAAATGCATATTTAATAATTAATTGACTTATACCACAGTGCTGTTGAATTCTTGAATCTGATTGGTCAGAAAGTGTTGATTAATTTACTAGAATAGTAACAGGTTTATATTAATCTGCTCGTTCTAGTACACTATTGTTTCTATAGTAACAACACATTCACAGCAGTTGTATAGAGGACACTTTACATAATCTAAGGCAAATAATAAATTGATGTAAAAAAACTGTTACTTAAAAAAGAAAATATAATCATTGATATGCTGAAGCTTTCTGTAAAGAGACTTTTATTTAATATTAATAGAGTCTCAGTTGTCAGCACTGTAATGGGTAGTAAGTTTTTCACCTCTGTTTTCAAGACAGAGGACTTTCTGGCTTCTCAGCAACGTCACTTTTTTTTTTGTCTAGAGAAGGAATGACCACTTACAACTGCTATAATGTACTGTAAGTGATAACAGGAACTAACTTGTCTCATGGACATTCGAGAGCATTAAATGCAACAATAAATGGATAAAAAGTATGACATGTTCATAATATTCAGTAATTAATTAAAAATTGTAATCACAGGCAGATTGCTGTGGCATAGTGGGAATAAAACACTTCGGGTTGTGTTGTTATAGGAAAATCTAACCTTGTTGATAACTGTAATATAACAGCATGACATGTTATAGTTTATTCCTTGCTTCAAAGTGAGTGAGATTCTGATCTGATCTGGCTCAGGAATTGAATTTTAAGGGTCAGGTTCATGACTTGACAGTCCTGGGATTTGGACTCCAAACCTTCCAATCACCTTCTAATCTTTCTCTTTGTTTTCACACTGCGGTTTATTTTGTTCTCTGGCAGTGATAATCTGTACCAAATGACGGAATGTGTGACCTGGAACCCGGTCAACAGTCTGGCCTCCACCATCAAGAGGTACGACATTTCTCAGATCACTTTGCACTATTGTTCATAGTGTTTTTTCTATTTCTTTTGAACTGTAATTCAGAGGCATTGTTTATACAAGAAGTGGTGCAGTGAGTATAAAAGGGGGCTCTTCAATCCCTCTGACCTGGCCTGAGATGAGTTATTCTGGCAACAGATAGCCTCTACTCTGGGTTATCATCAAAGAGCCGGACTCAGTTTCATATCAGCACACAGCTGCAGGGATTCATGTAGTGCTGAAAGGAGAGCTGACAAAATCAACAGGCCAAAGTAGAAGGAAGTTTAGCAAGCCGAAGTGATTCAGCTGAGTTTATTATGAATACAGTTATGACCCTCTAGCTCAGCCTTAGTCATTCATAACTTTTCATATTAGTTAGCTTGTGCAAGGGACGGAATGGTACACTCTCAAGAAAAGTTACTGAACTCAGAAACACAAACACTTGCCATTGGGGTGGGAACCTCAATGGTATGTCTTTTGTAGATTAATGTAGAGAAAGAAAATTGTAGATGGACATCATTTAGTAAGGATCAAAACAAAACAGGGCATGCTCTATCAACAACTATCCCAAAGCTGATTATTTTTCATTAACAGTATTGAAAAGTATTTTATTCATCTTATACCACAGCAATTTGCCAACAATAAGTAAAAAGCATGTGATCCTTTTTATCCCTTTATAGTTACATGTATTGTTGTGGAACATCCACAAAACTAGTCACTTATAACTTCTACAAACAGTCGTTCCCACACCAGCCCCTCTTTTTTCTCTCTCTCTTAAAGTTAACAACACAAAAAAGCAACCTGTAATGTTAGAAACCCCAAAGCACCAAGTTATCCGTCCTGAAGACTTTCTTGTGGTGAAAAACTGTTACAAAGAGCTGATACTGGAGAATCCAAAAACGTCTCCTCAGAGAAAACTTCCATATCTTTAGTTGCAGTGTTTTTTTTTTTTAATGTTTGTGAGGCTCCTGTCCACAGTAACATATCAAAATGAGTGCATTTATACCATATGAGCCATGCTGTTATTATGTTATGCATTTTGCTGAAATTAAAGAAATTAAAGTATGAAGGTTATGAATGTTAGAGAAAGTATGTTATCAGGTCAAAAACTCATTTTTTGTCTTTTCTGATTGCCAGAATTCCACCACAGTGACATCTGATAAGCCTTGCGTGTTAGCAGTAGTAGCAGAAGTAATTTAAAAATCCATAAAATCTAGTAAATTAGCAACACTTCTGACTAACTCCTAAAAGAAATGCAAATTCAATGAACAGCACGAGGAAGTCTGGAAGCGTGCTCCCTCCCTTCCTGAGAGCACAGGGCCATTCTGTTTGCTCTCTTTTTAGCCTGTTGTAGTGGGAGATACTTCCTGTGAGAGGTTTCACTTATAGAACGCTGACCTTGACCATGGACTCGGAAAAGACATAAAAGAAAGACAGACAGGGGGAACACATAGATAGTGGGTCTGGTTAAGTATGTGTGTGTGTAAGGGGGAGGCAATAAGATGTGGGTCAGAGCACAGAGAGTGAAGAAAGTCTGGCCAGACTTTGTTTTTCACTGTCCAGTGTCCCAGATTAAAAGGGTGTGTGATTTAGAGTGTGTTTTACAGGCACTGCCATCCTGCTTAACATCTAGAAAAGCTTCACAGAATGAAATCAATGCTTAACTTGCACTGGTGAAAGGGAGGTGGAGACAGAAGGGGGTCATGCTTTTGCTCAGTCAACCAGTTCAGAGAAGATAAAGTATCTTGACGCGGGTGTGGTGGAATTCAGTGTGATGGGCGAGGTTGGGTTCGGGGTGTGACTACAGCAGCGTGTGTGTGTGTATATTAGAGTGTGATGCAAGGCAGAATATTTATGCTCATCCAGATACTCACCATGTCCCCACTCCCTCTCATTTCCATGAGCAGTGAGGTGTTTGTCTGTGCAGAAAGATGGATAGATCATCTAAGGGATGACTGGCTTAGTGTTAGCTGATAGCCTAGCCAGAAATGTTAAGCTAACAGGACAAAGAAAGCTTTATGGTGCCTTTGCAGTTCATCGGGTGCTACCCACACATCCTGACCCTGAACTTTATCAGTGCTGTGAACATTCGTACACTCAGATGGCGTTCTTCATACCACACATACCAACCAGTGTTTTCTGGAGGAAATAAGATTATTTAGTGTATCACTTCAGTAATTATTCAGAAAGAATTCTTTCTTTGCTTTTCATAAACTCCATGTCAATAACTGAAACATGCTAATAGGGATATTTATTATTTATTATATGTACTTATAGATATGTACTTATTTCAAGTGCTATGCTTTTTTTCACTGTACAACTAAAACTTTATTAGAAACACCTTCACCCCTGCACCCCTGGCTGATTAGTTAACCCCTGCAGCTATGTAATCAGCCAATCATGTGGCAGCAGCACAATGCATAAAATCATGCAGATACAGGTCAAGAGCTTCAGTTAATGTTCACATCAAACAACAGAATGAGGAAAGTGTGATCTCTGTGACTTTGACCGTGGCATGGATGTGGTACCAGATGGGCTGATTTGAGTATTTCTGAAACCGTTGAGCTCCTGTGATTTTCACACAGGAGTGTGAAACAGACTTGTGACAACAGTCTCTAGAGTTTACGCATAATGATGCGAAAAACAAAATAACATTGAGTGAGCAACAGTTCTGTGGATGGAAACGCCTTGTTGATAAGAGAGGTCAGAGGAGAATGGCCAGACTGGTTTGAGCTGCCAGGAAGAATACAGTAACTCATACAATAACCCTTTACAACTGTGGTGAGCAGAAAAGCATCTCAGCATACACAAAACATCAAACCTTGTGGTATATGGGCTACAACAGCAGAAGACCACATTGGTTCCAAGTCCTGTTAGCCAAGAACAGGAGTCTGAGGCTGTCATGGGCACAGGCTTACCAAAACTGGACAGTTGAATACGAGAAAATGACCAGGTGATTTGCCCATTAGCCTCAGATTCAACCACAGTTGTAAAGAGTGCTTATTTGAGTTACTGTAGACTTCTTGTCAGCTCACACCAGTCTGGTCATTCTCCTCTGATCTCTCTCATCAACAAGGTCTTTCAGCTTGCAGACCCTCCGCTCACAGGATGTTTTTTGTTTTTTTCACCATTCCGTATAAACGTTAGAAACTGTTGTGTGTGAAAATCAGGAGATCAGCAGATTATGAAATACTCAAACCAGCCCATCGGGCACCAACAACCATGCCATGGTTAAAGTCACAGAGATCACTTTTTTCGCTATTCTGATGTTTGATGTGAACATTAACTGAAGTTCTTGACCTGTATCTGCATGATTTTAGGCATTGTGCTGCTGCCACATGATTGCCTGACTGGATATCTGTATAAATGTGCAGATGTATAGGTATTCTTTATAAAGTGGATGGTGAATGTGTTATGACTAAACTAATACCAATTGAGGCTCAAAACAAACTGTTTGTTTAATGGCTTTCTCAAAAATAAAAAAAAGTAAAATTGAAAAACATAATATTCTTACTGAACTGAAGTGAATTAAATGCCTTGTTCCCTACAAACAATACCTATTAGGGTACATAACCTACTGTGGAATTGCCTCAGTGAGCTCAATGTTCTGCGTTATGCCTTTGGACATGACTACAAAATGGAAATCGTAAATATATACCATATCCACTATATGGTTATTCTGTATGTGTGGAGGCCTGAGAAAAGTAGATGTTTAAACCATGGAGTACATCTGCCCTTCTGTGTGGGCTGTGACTTTAATAACACACTGTGTTGTAGTTTTGAGAAAGGAGTTTAATCATGAGTAAACCTGTGGCTTCTCTGCTGATGTGTTGCAGTCCAAATACGGGGTTTGAGAGCGAGCCCACGGCAGCTGTTGCTCCTGTGATGTACAGCGCTCAGTACCACATACACACTCATGGCGTGTTCCGAGGAATTCAGGTGGGTGCACATACATACATACAGCCACAATTAAACACGTTCAACTAAAGGTCACCAAAGCCTCCACCCACCCCATTCCAGGCAGACAGAGATTGTGAGGCCAAGGCCAGGTCAACGTGCATGTTTGCTTAGTCAGGCCTGACCCGTGCTGTTTCGCTGTCTGGATCAGTGCCTCTGTGCTACAGGAGAGAAACGCATTAACTGGATGCAAACACAGACTTGTCAGTGCAGTGGAGGTGTGTAGAACAGTAGATACTATAGATCAGCTTTCTCTGGCTCCATTTCCATGCTTAAACATTGTTCTGAGAAAACAATTGTCTCAAAGATTCCTAAAAGAATTGATGTTTTCAGCTTTCTAAACCTTCTTCTCACTTTGTGTCTCTTTTTAAAGCTGAATCGCTTGAGCCTGTTCACACCTAAATTGTCTCTGATGCATTTTTTAGTCACATGTCTCACATAACAGGTACCATCCAGTAAGTTTCAAGACAGATTTATTTCAGGCAAAATGTCACCTCATCCACAGTCCTTTCACTTTTAGCCTTTTTTTTTTTGCCTTGAGTAAACTATAAACCCATCAAAATTCTTTCAAATCACAGACACTTTTTGAAGGTGCAGTAGGCAATATTTTTCATTCAAATCATTCAGATCTTCAAATGCACTCAACTCCACCCATTTAACCGTTAGAGATCTAGGTTTCTACAAATCTTACCTAATGCACCTTTAAGCGGACTGTGTTATAAATTTTGTTCTTGTAGCTGGCCAAACTCCACTGTCCTCACCTCCCATGTTGTATGTAAGAGTGTTAGTTTTCCTCATAAATGTGAAGCACTACGAGGAAGTTGTTCCCATCAGAAGTACTAAGAGAACAGAGCTGAGTCGGATATGGTATGGATCAGAGATTACATCCAAATGTCACGTGTGAACTCTGATCACTTTGAGGAGCACTTTAGTAATTTCTTAGCATTGATTTAATCTCTGCTAACATTGGTAGCTGTTACAACATAGAGAATAAAACGAGGAAAGGTATGGACAATGGACTCACACTGTCCTCACACAGATACTACTGCTTTTAAAAATCAACTTGTACATCGTCAGAAGCTTTGACTGCTTATGAAGGATATTTGTCACACACACTGAGTTTGTCAGTTAGACGTGTGTCTCCATTTGTGTGTTTACATTAGATACTGTTTCTAACCTGACACCTGTCTCTCCCTCTTCCAGGACATGAGGCGAGTACCGAGCATCACTCCCTCCATTGTGAGGTCGGCCGAGCCCAGTGAGAAACGCCCGTTCATGTGCTCGTACCCTGGCTGCAGCAAGAGATACTTCAAACTCTCACACCTGCAGATGCATGGAAGGAAACACACAGGTAAGAGACAGTCACGTCCATTGTTCGAGTGGTTTACACACTCTGACGTGCTTTTACCTGATGCTGTGGGGGGCCATGATGCATAACCACAACATAACAAGATGGACTGCTGATGTTCTAAAATAGTTTATTAACTACAGCAACCATACGAAGTGTATTAATATTCTATGCATGGATAAGAATACCATAATGCACCATTGAAGCATTGAGAAAAAGTAAATCATGACCATATCCATGTACAATTTATCATCACAAGTCTGGTAATGCAGTGCATGATGTCACAATGAATAAAACACAATGGAGCATGCTGTTATAGGAAAAAAATCAACAGTGAGATTACGTAGCTTGTGATAGAGTTCGTTGTGTAGAGTTGCTGATACAGAATCATCACCACCTTCTGACCCATCAGATTAAAAAATATTAAACAACACTGTCTTCAATGAGTGCAAATCACACTCAATAAATGCACAGCACTGACACCAG
>CM074950.1:20852583-20867973 GCA_037577455.1 Pangasius macronema
GAAGATAGGGATAGGTGGAGAGCGATGATTCGCTGTGGCGACGCCTGAAGGGAAAAGCCGAAAGAAGAAGAAGAAGAAGAATGAATCACAATTTCTGTCAAGAATTCATTCTGCCTCCTGAATGACTGGTTATGAAAATTATTTATTACACATGGCGAGTTAAATTTGTGAACAGAAGTCATTTGGGGAGTCTGGTGAGGACATGGGGTTCAAGAGACTAAGGCCTACAAGGGGCTGTTCTCTAGTCTCCAGGTTTCACTTCCAATCGCTTTCTAGTGTCAACACAGGCCAAGTCTCACTTACCAGCTCAGAGCGCAGTCTCTCCACCTCCTGAGTCCGGTCCACCAGTTTCTTCTCCAGCTCCTCAATCTGAGAGGAACACACACACACACACACACACACCACAAACTTTCACGGGTTACTTTACCACCAGAAAACACTGATATGCATGTGTATATGAGGTGTGTGAACTGTCAGCTAACTGCCCACTAAACTGTTATCAGAGACACTTTAGAGTAGCATGACCATAATGAGCATAACACGCATTCAATGATTGTTTTCAAAATATGGCAAAGGATACACACAACAGCGTACTGACTGAGAAATACCTTAAAAGTACAGTTTGTAATGTAATACATTTCTTGTCCTATAATTATCATATAGTCATAATGATCCGTTACATTCTAGCTATATTTGTATTCATTTATATGGATTTATTGCCATAGATAAATTTAGTTAGCTAATGTAACATAACCTTGCATGGTTTATAAATATCTAGCTCACAATAGCTAGTTAGCTATAACAGTCAGCTTGCTTTTTGGTACAAGTGTCAAGTGCTATTTGTCAGCTATAAGCGCAAAATGCTATTTAAGCCAACAAGCTCCAAGGAAATGTTCCAGGTCATATAACTGACATGAACGTTTATGAGTGTGTATCAGTGTGCTCACCTGTGTGTGTAGCCCAGTGATGAGAGCAAGCTGGTGCACTTCTTTATGCCGAGGCTGTGCGTGAACTTTCCTCTCCGCAGCAATGTCAGGATAATCCTGTGGATGCGGGGATCCTGCATTCAATCGCCGTACACCTACAAAACGCACACGCACACATCCGTCAAAGAGTCAGTGGATGCAACAAGATCACTTCTCAACTCTCGGCTCCACTACAGATTATACACTAAACCCTGCATTAGTTGACTTACTTGTGTTGAAGCCAGCTTGGCTGAGCTGGTTGTCCTGTTCGAGAATCTCTTGATTGGTGAGTGGATGCTCTTGGCTTGTATCTGCTTTATTCTGTTGGTCTTGACTGACCTGTGGTGTGTGCAGTCGCTGCACAAGCCGCCTGTCGTTGGCGTCTTCGGTACACAAACGAGCTTGGAATTCACACACTTTCTCTTGAAGAGCCTGTGAAGAAGACAACACAAACTAGTTAGATTACATTCTCTTCAGTGATGTACAGATTCAGCAATGTCGTGCATCTCTATCAAATCCTTGCACTGCTTTGTATCACATCAATAACAGGGATGAGGCTTCTGCCTAATTTTAATATTCAAACATCCGTATAGTTAATAAATTGGGTGATTAGATCAACTATCTTTTCCCACTGCAGTTAAACTTGAATGGTTGGCTGCTTTAAAAGTATCTTTCAATTGCCAGGAGGTCGTAAGTTCAAATTATAATGATGCCACAGCCATCTGTGGCCAGGAGCCAGTGAAGGAAAATCAATCAGAGTGACAATATCCAATCACAGATGTCTATATGTGGAAGAGGGCAGATAGCTCTTTCCTCAGAGTGTGTTACTCCGCCCTGTGATAAAATAAATAAATTAAAAAATTAAAGTCATAAAAAAGGAGAAAATGAGCTTGCAACTATCTCAACACGGGATCAGCACATCCATGGCTGACAAAAAAACCAAAAAACACACACAGAAAACTAGCAGAGTTGACTAGCAGAGAGCAGCACTATAGAGAACGTTCTCTGTGGAGAGAGTCACAGAGAGGACAAAAAGAACTCACAGCTAAACACAAAGACGGAGAGTGAGAAGGGAGTGTGAGCGGATGATGGCAGAAATGGGAGCATGTGACCTTCTGTACATGTGAGGCACAGAGAGAGCCAAGAGACAAATATGAGAGCTAATCAGGCAGAGCTCGGGCAAAACACAAGTCTCAGCTCTTTAATGTTCTTAATAGCTTAAGAGTGCAGACTACCCGGGGTCCCTGAAAACTGACGTGAGAAACACTGAGTTAGGGGACGGCTATATGCACAGAAGACTTTATCGTCATAAGCTATAAAATGAGCTGAAAGGTTTTACTATTAAGCAGGTAAGAACGGACCATGACGCAGCATGCTGTTATATAAAACTAAACCATGCAAGTGTGGTGTGATGAGGTCTGATGTGACACTGATGGTCTGATGGGTTACTTTCATCACCCCAAAGCTTGGACTTGATGTGATCTGAAAGCTTGGATAAAAGTTAAGAGTTATTCTCTTTACACATGAGTGATTTGCCCACAAGTACAATTTTTATTTAACTTTTTATAACATTTATTGACATGGAACGTCCATGAGACAAGTTCCTTGTCATTTAATTTATAGCAGCTATAAACAGTTCCCTCAGCAGCCTTGATTTCTCTCTCTCTCTCTCTCTCTCTCTCTCTCTCTCTCTCTCTCTCTCTCTCTCTCTCTCTCTCTCCCTCTCTCAAAGTTAGTAAGATGAAAAAGCAGATTGCAAAGTTACAAGAGAAACAAGAAAGTGCAAACTCCGCTGTCCTGAATACTTTCCTGTGGTGGAAACCTTACTGACTGTTACAAAGTGCTGACACTGGAGACTCTTTCCGCAAATGTTAACACAAAACTTCACAATAGCAACAATCATACATTATTCGTTGTTAAACAACAACACGTCTTTAAATTAAAATTTAAATGTATTCATCATTTTTAGACTTAAATTATGTAGTGTGCATGTAGTGTGAATTAGAGAGCGCATTAACCTATCATAAACCTCTCATTTAATTTAAATTACAGTCAGGACTACTGTCAGACCTGTGTTACGGAAAATGAAGCAACACCTTCTGATTAATCAGATTCGAGAATTCAACAACAGTGTGGCATAATATTATACAGTATCTGGAAACAGCGAAGAAGATGACGATGAAGATGCTGAGCAGCACGATAATAAAACACGGAAGCACTTCACTGACTGTCAGTCATGTTTAGTTCTAAACAAGACACACTTAACATAAAGCGTCAAATATACTCACACATGCCCGCTCGCTAATCTACCTGACTGAGTTGGACCGCAGTGTAGAGTTGAGTTAGCTGGATGGTAGAGAGTGCAGAGCTCGAGTACTAAACCCTGTTTTGCTAGGCGTTAACACCATAAACAGAGCTCGACAGAACATCAACACACTGCTGGCTGGGTACACAGTTGTGACACACATGCATGAGCGTCCCACGTCAAAGCTTTTGTGTTTGATCATAAAGTCGCTGCACATTCAAAGGAAAAACACTGGCCTCTCAAAGACATGAGCACAGCTGGGGAGCATGTGATCAACGACCAATCAGGGATGAGCATGAGATGTGAAGTGAAGAGACTGGAAACTCTGGTATGAATCGCCCAGCTCATTCCCATTTATATTTATACACAC
This sequence comes from Pangasius macronema, assembly GCA_037577455.1. Lineage (NCBI taxonomy): Eukaryota > Metazoa > Chordata > Actinopteri > Siluriformes > Pangasiidae > Pangasius > Pangasius macronema. The sequence continues at coordinate 20,856,224 of CM074950.1, forward strand.
ACACACACACACACACACACACACACACACACACACACACACAGGCACAGGCGCGCACACACACACGCACACACACACACACACACATGCAGGCAGACACACACACACACTACATTTGTGAGATATTTCAATGTCCTATAAGTACCTAATAAAGTGGCCACTGAATATGTAGTGCACTATATGTCCAATACAATACACCATAACAAGTGTGTGTTGGAAATTAGCTGCTTACATCATCTTTAGCAATCACCTATATTTAATTAGAAAACAAACAATAATAAAAAATTAATTGAACCACATATACAGGGTTCGTGTAATATGTAAACATGTTGTAAACATGCAATATGTAAATCTTATGAAAATGTGAAACACTGAACTCTATTTTGACAGACTTGTAAACACATACGAACACACGCCTCTTCCTCTTGGACATGCTGATACTCTTTAAAACACACACTCTGCTTTACCCATTTAAATACACACTCCTCGTTAAATATCCTAATAACATGGGATTGAGGTTAAATGAGCAGATAGAGAAGCAGAAATTCCCTACGTGTAACACAGTATGAGAACAGGCTCGAGATTTCATTCATTACAAACAGCTTCAAGAAGGTGGTGTGTGTGTGGTGTGTGTCAATCCAACTTGATGAGAAGGTGGGTGATGTTACCTGTATGAGCAGCTGCTGGTCAGAGAGGGTGGGATCGGAGTGGTCCGAGGTCAAACGGCGGCGTTGGAGGACTGGGTTTGGCAGCGTCAGGAAGGAGCTTTCCTCCTCACCATCGCTGATCAGGAAATCCACTGAGCTTGCTGCACATGCACGCACACATACAAACACACACACACTATATATATTAGGGATGTAGCCAGTTAAAAATAGAGAATAGACGGCTCACAAATTGTTTTATTTTTAAAGAAAGCTTGCTGGAGACTACAGGTGTACATCGGGCCTCGTGTATGGCGGTGTGCATCTAAAAAAAATCGTGCAAGTGGGAGGTTTTCACTTTCATATGTGTACAAGCAAGGACGAAGACCAGAGAGCATGAGCTCCTGCCCCATGCAATTACAACGCTCATTTATTCATCCTTAGTAACTGCCTGGTCAGGGTGGCGGTGGTTTAAATTAGAATAATGTTAATATTCTGGGAAATAGAACTAACTAAATTAGTTAGAAAATAATGCAGGCAGGTGCAAACAAATATAGTAACTGTGTGAGAAGGATTGATAAAAAGACCCAAGCACATCTCTAGCTATTATAAATTATGAACTCGAGTGATGTAACTGAGGTTGCGGAACTGTCAGAGCCACAATTCACATACCAAGCTGACAGTGCTGCAATTTCAACATCTGGGGTTTTCCAGTGTTTTCCAGGGGCATAGTGGTAGTGCTCATATTTAATTAAAATGAACGAAATGAAATAAACCCAGTTTAGATATGGATATAACGATATTATTAGGTACACCTAACATGCTTACATTGATTGGCTTTTTCTTTGATATTCATAGTAGCCCATTAACAAACATAATCTGTCTCCTTGTTTCACTTTACTATACGCACAAGGAAGTGCGGAAGGATTTGCTAAACTAGCTGATATAAATTTCCCTTAGCTATATTAGCCTTCTGGCCCCAGAAGGCTTCGCAAACTCGAAAACTTCAAACACACCTTGGCTGATGAACTACATTTGGAATATGGGGAAAATTGTGATCCTTTACGCTGGAGAATCCATTTCCCTGTCCATCCATTTCCACGTTAACAAATTCAAGGTCATCCAGCCACCGTGGAAACAGGCACAGTGCGATAAAATCAGTATGCTAACAGATAAACGGCTTCTGCGAGTGACACATTAACCTAACGAAGGTGCCTGCATAGATGTGTGTGTGTGTCTGTGTGTGTGTGTGTGTATATGTCTCGATTTACTGCACTCTCTCAATCTACTGCACAGGGCTTCAGAGTCTTATCATGGGAAAAACAATCATGGCTCTGTACTCCTACAAGCCCTGACTACACACAAAACAAGGTAGTGATTGAGACGGATTTCAGTTTCACCTGAAACTTTTTGTAATCGCTGCTGAAGGCTACAGAGACAATTTTGGAGGAAACACACGCACACAGCAGACATTCGGAAGGTGTAAGGCTCGTAAATTCAATAACACAACAGATTAATGACGTCAAATAGAACCTGTGGCTTCATGCTTTCGAGATTGGGAAGGGTGAACACAATACGCTTGCCATTCAAGTGGTTAAGGTAGTGATCACAATGTTGCTAAGCAACTGGGAAGCGAGTACGCAGAGCATGGCTTACTAAAGCCGGCTTGACAAAATACGATTTTGAAAAATTGACCAAAGGCGGCATACGACAATGTTCCAGCACTGTCAGACAGGTCTGATTGAAAAGTCAGTGTGTGACCATTGCTATGAAAATATTATAAAAACATTGCAGCAAATGCGGCAAACACGGCCCTGTTTCATGTCATCATGTTCTCACAAGGCATGTGCCAGTGGGAGTTTTCCCCATTGTGAAAATGTCTTAATTATGGTTTACAATATCTGCAGTTTAATGCAATTTAATACAATATGCTGAGCTCACATGGGTGGCAGAGTGTTTATGCAGCTGGATAGCCATTTGAGTCTTGAGGGATTGACTCCTCTGTGAAGGTTATATGTGATACTTGCATTAATTTAGCTACCTTACAAGTCAGTGGTCTTAGAGGAACAGCCTGTCCTTCAGCTGCTCACCTGTCCAGAATGTTAGCTAAGACGCCACTTTCTGAATCAAAAACTGGGACGTGACAGTTTGGAATTATCCATGATAATGACACGGCGGGTTAAATATTTTGGTATTTCATATAACCGACTCTTATCTATAGCTCTTATGTACCATTGTCAACATCAGCAGCTTCGCAGGACAAAAAAATGAATGAACACACACAAACACACCTCAGCATTTTAACAAACATCCTTCAATCTCTAAAGAGAAAGAGCTTTACCTCGAATAAGTGTAAATGCTTTCTCCCTCATTCAGCCTGATATCCTTTCCTTCTGTCGCATTCTTGTCCTCCACTTCTCTCCTTTCCTCTCCTCTCTGACTGAGCTAGCCAAGCACACACACACACACACACACACACACACACACACACACACCTACCCTCGCTCACTTTCATTCACACACGTTCTTGTCATCCGAAAAATGTCGCCACACTGGTTTGAGCGAAACCACGTGAGCGCACTCACCGTCCAATGAGAGGTCTTTGTTCCAGAGTTCCTGCAGGCAGGGGGTGTGGCCAAGGTCCCACGTCTTCCTTGTACCAAACATGACCGCCGGGCCAAGCTGAGCGTACCGCTAAAGTTGGGGGGGTGAAGAGAGAGAGGGGTGGAGAGCAAAAGAGAGAGACAGAGATAATCACAGCACTGCCTAGTGCTTGGTTCAAGCTTTATATGAAACAGAGCATAAAACCTCTTCTGCAGGTGACTATGTTTCCCATGATTCCATGCTACATAGAATATTTCAGATTCCAAGGCGTTACGGTTCTGATTAACTGATCACAGCTTTTACATACACACTGTAAAATCAATGTGGATGGGAAAAAAAAAAAAAAAAACATGATCGAGTATAATGAAAGGTATATATGCCTTCCATACTCGGACATACACACACACACGGTCACAAATACAAGGAAACACACAGACCCGTGCCCACATGCACACATACTCAGCTCATTTGCAGCTTTATAGCACAAACAGGAAGAGCCTGAGGCTCTACTGCTTTTGCTCTCAATCCAACTGACAGAACCGATTTTCCAGGATCGTTACAATGCTGTGGAAGTCACACTGTGACATTATCATACCCGAAACCAGGGGGTCTCCAAGGGGTCCTATGCACCTAATATTTATCCGAAGACCAAAATCAGGTCAATAAACTGGTGGAATTAGGTGGGGCTCCTGCTTGGAAGGAATGCAACTCTGCAGTCACACTAGCCCTTTGCTGATAAGACTGAAGACCCTTGCTCTAGCTCATTTACATTCCACAGTATCACTTGGGGTATGTTCTCAATGCACATTCAAAAAACAAGAACCATCCCAAACAGGAACCATGATAAGCATTTCTAGTTCATTTTCCACCAACAGGAGCAGTCACAGTGCTAATAATAAAAGCAAGTGCATCATCCTGGCACACAGTGACACCATTTTCCTGTCAGGTTTAACAAGAAGAGATGTTTGGAATAACATTGTTTCTACTTGCTTAAACCAGCTTCTACTGGCTGCAAAAGAATAACAAAAAAAAGGCTTGCTTGATGTAGACTTTTGAAAGATGAACATGTACACTAGCGCTGCAATGAGCAGTATAAATAAATGATAATGTAGATTATGAAAAACTGTACAAGCCTCTATTCCTGTGTAGAAAAGGTAATAGCATAGTGAAGCCACTGGGGGCAGCAGCGCTGATGAGACTACGCCACATAGCACTGTGCGCAAAGCTGTTTTCATGAACAACGCTGGTGGAAAGAACGCAAAACAGACTGAAGGATTACGCTTGCAACGCAGACGTCTGCTTAGATAACAAGAAGACGAACAGAGCAGTCAGACCAAACCAGACACTGCACACTGAGTTCATGTTAGCGTGGACCGAAAGAAACACAAGCGCTCTGGCAGCAACGAGGGAGGAATTAATAGAAGCCAAACCTTAAACACTAATAGTTTCACTCATATAGTAAAAGCATGGTCTGTGCAAAAAACATTCTGTATATTCAACAGAATACATCAGCTATCCAATTACTCTCGGGTATCAGGAGTCACAAGCAACACACACACACATACACACACACACCTGCTTTCCTGTTTTCCGGTAACCTGTGGTATGGCTGCATCGATCCCGCTCCCGCCAGCCTTTGTGAAAAAGCGATCCGACCCAACCCAACATCTTTCCTATGGAAATGCTGATGCTCAGCTTCTACACTATCGCGGTGAAGGACGGAGTGAAGAAAGGCCAAGTGGACGGAACAGGAACACAGCCGTTTGCTGAGATGCAAGAGAATTGCTGCATGTTCGTGGTTGTGATTACCCATAATCCTTTAAACCTATAAGCAGATGGCCTCCTCCCTCCCTCCACCTCTTACTGTGGTCAAGGGCGAAGCAGACCAGACATCCTGGGACAAATCCAGAAGTGAGTTCCAAAAAGCCCTTTCTCTCCAATACTACAGAAGTCCTCTGTGCCCCCTGTCTCTAAGGTCTGGACTGGGTGGATGGGGTATAGCATCATTTGCTAAGGACTCATAAAAAACATTAATGCCTTAATGGTGTATTTCAGCCCAAAATAAAATGTACACAACTTTCCTCTCAGCACAAATGCAGTATTCGATGAGTTATATCTGCATTGCTTTTAATTCATGAAAGAACAGCTAAACATGTAAGGGAATCTTGCATGATTTTATAGGTTCAAACGCCACACCTAGATAAATCACACACTCACCTCAAACTGCTTTAAGTTATTCGCGTGTGTGTGCCGGTCTGGGAAAACCCATCAGATGCCGCTGTGAGAATTCAATTTGGAGGAGAACAACCAAAATGACAAAATACGATGAGTCTTCCAGTCAGAAATATATTCTGACCTCTATTTAAAAAAAAATGATGTGGAAAATGCGTCCTAACCACGCCTTGGCAAACTTTCCCACTGTAACCTGGGAATTCTTTGTAAATAAAGTTGTAAATAATGTTTTTTCCCCCCACATAAATAGATTAGGTTATAAATGCAGAGGTAGGTAAAAATCTTTAAATGCAATTTTCTCTTTTTTTTTCTAACTTTTGGTGGTAAACGGAATTTAAAATGCTTGAACTTTACTTGTAACTGAGATCTGTGCAACTGATGCTCCAATTTTTCCGAACTATACAGTAGTAGTAGGAGGAGGCGGAGGAAATATCAACACTTGGCCAGAAACAAAATGGCTACCATTACAATTTTTTTTTTCAGACATTAATGATATCATTGAGTCGTACAATGCCAAAACCATATATGCAGTTTGAGACAAATCTGTGCAGATTTCAGCCTGCTGATAAATTACGTCCTGAGCTTGGTTAGCCTTTGTAGCTTTATTACAAGCCTTGAGAAGCAAAAGTCCTGAGTAACAAACATGGCTTGACTGAGCCAGCGAGTTTCCTCAACCTTGTGTGATTTTCACTGATGACCATTAGAGGGCTGCAACATTCCTGAGAGTTCACATAGATATAATAAGGTCAATGTCATGGAGTCATTTATCATGGGACGACCTAAATCCATTCAGCACACACTCTTCGCCTGGATCAGCATCTCTGCTCTCTTCTCCCTCTGTGTAGAGTCAGGTTACTCTCAGGAGACTGAGCCAGTGTGGGAGCTTCAGCACAAAAAGCTCGCTGCTCCCCGGACGAGATTCTGCACGCAACACGGCACCTCGACACTACTATTAAATAAGCATATCAGGCTCAACACATCCTGAAACACATAATTTATGCCTTAGCCTAATTGTTTTATGCCTGTGTGTTGATGTTTTAACAGTAGCTGTGCTACACCAGCAGCTGAAGGAAGGCACAACCTCTTTACTTTGGAGCGAACGTAACATTAAAAATACTGCAGCATCATCGTAGCAGGAATGCCTGTACAAACAAAAGCTCCTTATAAAGTCAATTAAACGTTGTGAACTTTAAGCATTGCTATGAAACATGTCCTTTGTTAGGATGGATTTCAAAACATAGTTTCCAGAATACTCAGAAAACAATATATCGCTAACAGGACAAAAACTGAACTAGACTACAGCGTTGGAGGCAGATTTCGAGCCAATAAAAACAGAATAACAATTTCCAACACATTAATGCAACATGCAGTGGAACAAAAGTAAAGTTCAATATCCATTATTTTCTCTAAGCAGGTAAATTAAAAGGGGGTGTGGCTTATAGTCTAGAGCAATAACGTCCAGAAAATGCAGTGTGTGTGCTCATGCATGTGTGTTCATGCAATTATGTAGCCGTGTTTTAGTGGCTTCAGAAAAAAATGTCAGAATTGCAAAATTCAAAAGCGAGAAAGAAAATCACATTTAAATGTTAAAGAGTTAATGCTGTTGTTCTAGTCACCAACCAAAATTTAGAGTACACGTCTCCTGAAAGTTTACACCAAAATGATCTTTGTTGCTTGACAAAAAGTTAAATGAATGTGAGTGGTGCAAATGAAAGGCGCTCGCCCTGTAGTCTGTACCCAATTATGGGCGTCTGTGAGCCCGTGTATGCGGAAAAGGGCAGAAAGCACCCTTCTCCAAGCAGTTAGGAAATATGTGCTTAGCTGGTTTCACGAGTCTCAGATGAAGCACACGTCAGCTTTCACCCTCGCTGGTTAGTAGTTATTGTGAAATATGGGAGAGCTGGCTGGTGGGTGGGAACTGGCAAACTGGCAGGTGGAGAAAAGGGGGGGGGGGGATTTTGAAGCTCCAATGTGCTGCCCATTGCTATGTTTTGGTTGCCCCAAAACCTGACAAGGACTAAAAGTGGTAGCTAACTTAATATAATAACATATTTTGTGCTAGCTAGCTAGTTCAGTGCATTAATGGGACTAAGGGAAACAAACAAGTACATGAATTCCAGTGGAGGGGATGTCTTCATGCTTCTGACCTCGATAAAATGTCAAGACCATCTCACATATGACCTGTTGTGTTCTGTCCTCGTATCGGAAGTAAGTAATTCTTCATGTCTAGCTAGCGTTTATCTACTCTAGCTAGGCTGAAGTGTGAAGCGACGTGCTGTGCTAGCGGGAGAGGTTTATGACGGCTTTGTGCTGCAACTACATTTCGCTATAGTCACTGAGGTACGAAACATCACCGTGACACGTGTTCAGTTTAAATGAAGCAACATACCAAATAAAAACTGTTTTGCAAAAGGCAGTAGGAATTAGTTGTTTTTTTTCCTCTGGTTGTTTACTACCATGCAGCTACAAATAAAAATACTAAATGCCCGGTTATGAAATCTGGCTGTCCTGGGTGCACGGGCTACTGAGTTGTCCTACTTTATTTGTATCTCATATAGAAACAGCTTGTAGTTTTGCTGCCTGAGGAATTAATTGAAACAAAAAGATTGCGAGTCTCCTCCTTTTTCTCTTTCTCCTACCTCCCGTTTGGAAACAACACCTGCCTGAGGAAAAGACAAAGAGCCGAGAAGCTGTACTTCAACCGGGGGCTAATTTCCAGAACAGAAAATTTTTTAGAAACAGTCTTAAAATGAAGACACTAGCCTTATCTACAGCACAGCAATATAAAAAATCACATTTAAAGGTTATTATAATTAAAAGATTATTTAAATTACGCATGAATTTCTTTAAAAGCATCAAATGTAAGTAGTTCATATTCCTAGAACACCCTCAATTCTTTATGCACGATGAAAAATCATGATGTTGCAGCATGACTGTTCTGTCGGAGGGAGTAAATAATTATAGAACAATTCATATTGAGCATTTCATTGATATGAAAAAGGAAACAATACATCCAATGGAATGTAATAATCAGCTAACAGGCTGTGACGAGAGACCAGAGAGCTATGACTGACAAAGAGCATTTCATTAGACCAGCCATAAGCATCAATTATTCAACACACACACACACACACACACACACACACACACACACACACACACGATCCGCTCCCTGTATGGTGTGCCATAATGAAGCCAGCAGGCTGCTGCCCTCTGCAGTGTATCACACATCAGCCTTTGTCTCATGTATACACACACACACAAACACACACACACAGATGACAAGATGACAAGTTTACACAAGATAAGAACAATACAATGTGCTGCTCGTGAGTGTGAATGAGTCGATATCACAGGCTGTACATTTCTTAGATATAAAACGGTCACTGCCTCTGCTAAAATTAGGAGCTAGCAGCACTCGAGCTAACAAATGCTCCACTTACGACAGCTAAACGTGACAGCATATCAACACCGCCCATCTGTACTCACCTCCCGGCTCTCTTCATCCCACCACCGCCATGGAGAGGAGCGCACACACTCTGACTGTACACACACCACCATGCACGGTCACACTGCCACCAGCTTCCCCCCCCTGCACTCCCATTCTCTCTCTCTCTCTCTCTCTCTCTCTCTCAGGCACACACACTTTCCCTATCTCTAACACTATGCTTTCACTTGCTGTTCCTTAGTAACGGAAATGGAACAGGCAGCACTGCGCATCTACCCCTCCTCTCCATCTTTTCTCCAATGCTCCCTTCATTAGCTGCAGGAATAAATATTTTAACTACAGAAGACGCTTTGGTCCTCCTACCTAGCCTTTCCTGTGTGTGTGTGTGTGTGTGTGTGTGTGTGTGTGTGTGTGTGTGTGTGTGTATTGGGGTCACATGGCAACCTACTTCTGGCCTTAGATATTGAAGCACATCATCACACATACACAAAAGTGTAACACAGACACGTCTATACTAGGGATGTAACCATACAGGAATGAACAGATTGAAGAGAGGTAATGTGTTCTAAACAAATACAAATACATATAAGAATAGTAGGTACACTATTCTTTCTTTCTTTCTTTCTTTAACAGAAAGGGTCACAGGACATCTGGTCGAGACTAGTGGCGTGCATCAGGACTGCAACTCGCAGGATGAAGATAGCGTTCGTTTACAAACAGGTGGCGTGTGATTCTTTTTTGGTCTAGCTTCAGTAGTTTGCTCCATGATCTTGACCTAAACACCGTCTTATGGAGCTAAACACATATTCCTACCATATTTCTGTACAAAATATGTTTTGTTGACAGAGCCGTTTCTCCACAGCCTATGCAGCCCACACACACTGTATCTCTCTGCTGGGCTCTCCAAAATAACCATTTATATTTCAAAAATATTAACTTGTATGTTCATTATATCATTGTATGATGCTTATTTCTCATCATTGTAAAAAAGAACTCTTAGGACTAGAACTTTAAGATCTTATCACATTACTGTATGTAAACACTAACAATATTTAATAATTTGGAAAGCCCTACCACTGATATTTTTCCCCTTATCCCCTGAAAATATTCCAGCCCTAATTACAAAAACAAGGGCACTTTCCCATGCTAATTGAACAGAGTTCACACATAGTGGTTGTGTATTAAGAGCCTATTCATTCTCTCAGATACAGCACTGATACACTGACCTCATTTACTTCAGAAATGCAGCTCTCCAGAGATGAAACACTCTCGCACACACACACAGAAACACTTCCTTGCTTGCCTCCCACTGCTCAGTAACTGGGTTACAAACACAAACACCATTAAAGGGAAATCTGAGCCACGGTGGAGCAGCTTCCCTGTGAGAGACTCTGGTGTAAAAAAGCATAAAAAGTAATGTGCAAAGCCATTTCTAATCATTTGGGTCAGGCACCTTCACACCTATTAGTCTGCTTCTTGAGTTTGAATTAGAGCAAAACTGTAACATGCTTGTCCTAGGCTAGTGATTTGTCCACCCCTGACACGCTCACTTCAAGACACTTTATGTACCATTAGAACATAAAATATGAAAACAAGGACGGGTGAAGAATAAATATACAAATTAAACTGAATCACTTCTAATGTACGATTCAGCCTTTCGCACTTTGGGTCGCACCTCGTACCCGAGTCTGATGATCGCAGACTGATATCAAAGCTTATCTTGAGGAAAATCATTTGGTTTCAAGATGGCTGTTATCATTTTGATGTGATGTGCTTACAGACTTAGAGAAGCTCCGAAATAACACGGGATTAAAGGGGAAAGCATCAAGCCTGAAGAAATCAGATTAACCCCTCACTGCTTGTTAAAGAACTCGGCACTGTTTACTGTCTCACACACAAACAGGATTTTACACACACTCCTGAGAGTCTAACTATATATAGGACACCAGGGCCAGAGAGAGAGAATTTCAGAGAGTGCATTAACACAGTGCTGGTAACTGGTGTCCACTCCCCTCTTTCACTAAAGAACGCACTAATAAGCAAGTTAATGTTGGTGTGTAACTCTTTCTGCTTCACCTATAACATTCCTCAATCACAGATCACAAGCTTCTTACGCAAGAGCCATGTCACACCTAACACATCCCTATCATAGCCATGCTGAACAATGAACTAGAAATTCCCATATCAATATTACAAGGCATACAATACCCAAAGTCATTAAACAAAACATTCCCACAGCAGCACATTTAACATCAAAGAGATTGAAAATAACAAAAGCTATTTCATTTTACAGTGAGAGTGGTCACCATTGCCACCCATGCTGCGGTCAATGATTAAACAGCCTGATATTTATATAACTACAATGATTCAGTACAGCGTTCACTAAGCAAAAGCTTGAATGCCTCCATGCCCCCTTCACTGGGGCTTACAGGTACAGAGGCTATGCCTCCTTCACTGGCGCTTACAGGTACAGAGGCCATGCCTCTTTCACTGGGGCTTACAGGTACAGAGGCCATGCCCCCCTTCACTGGGGCTTACAGGTACAGAGGCCATGCCCCCCTTCACTGGGGCTTACAGGTACAGAGGCCATGCCCCCCTTCACTGGGGCTTACAGGTACAGAGGCCATGCCCCCCTTCACTGGGGCTTACAGGTACAGAGGCCATGCCCCCCTTCACTGGGGCTTACAGGTACAGAGGCCATGCCCCCCTTCACTGGGGCTTACAGGTACAGAGGCCATGCCCCCCTTCACTGGGGCTTACAGGTACAGAGGCCATGCCCCCCTTCACTGGGGCTTACAGGTACAGAGGCCATGCCCCCCTTC
>CM074950.1:20900920-20913019 GCA_037577455.1 Pangasius macronema
CACATTCTGTCACATAATATATGATCACATGTACAAAAACATATGAAAATGCATTCCAGTATGCCATGCCCTAAAAGTTAAAACTCATGTAAACAAGTGACATCATGTGAACAATATTTGATAAGTAAAACCTCAAGTCTTAATGTGAAAAAATAACTTTCATGTGCTAAACTTTACATGCAAATAAATTAATCGTAGAAAATTCACATGTGAAAAGAAATTGTGTAAAAAAATCATATACAAATCAAAGTGAATCATTTAATAAAATCATACTGTATGTGTAAATAAAAGAATCATATAAAAATCATATGTGTAAATAAATTATGTAAAAAAATCATATGTGAAAAAAGATGAATTGTATAAAAATAATCATATGTGAAAATAAATGAATCTTGTAAAAAATCATGTGAAAATGAATGAATTGTGTAAAAATCCCTTGAAAATAAAATGAATAGTGCAAAAAAAAATTATATGTGAAAATAAATGAATTGTGTAAAAATCACGTGAAAAGAAAATAATTATGTAAAAAAAATTATATGTCAAGTATCATGTGTAAAGAAAATCACAGGGGGGAAAAAAGAGACATAATATGTGAAGTGTCTAAAAACCATGTTTAAATTTCACATGAAAATCATTGTGTGAAGTTTTTCATACAAGTTTTGTTCACACATTTCCTCCTGTTTTTTGCTGTTATCTATTTCAGCCTTATCAATGTTGTGCACTGATGTGGAGCAATCATATCGGAGGAGCAACAAACACATGCATGGCATTTTACAGCAGTTGTAAACATTAACTCACAGTACTTTTGTGAAGGTTAATAGTTGTCTGTCTGCTCCAGTTTTAATTTTTCAACCAAAGTCATTGTAGTGAAGGGGAGATTAGTTAGCTACACATACAGTCTAAGAGTGAAGAATAGCATGTTGTTGTATTTCAGGAGCACTGAGCTGTGTCTCACCAGTGAAAGGGTCGATGCTGGAAGGAAAACGATACTCCACGATGGCTTTGAGCCAGTCTGGCATCTGGGGCACCTTGGGCACTTTGATTTGGTAGCCCATGAACTCCAGGAACTGCTCCTCTTCACTCTCATCTACAGCCGGAACATCTTTCTTCTCCTCAGGGGGAGGAGGTGGAGGAGGCGGAGGAGCAGCGGCCTTTTTGGTAGGTGCTACACATTCAGACAATGAAATGTTGAAAGTGCGTCTCATCCTTGAAACCATACATTCACAAAATATTTATGGCCAAACAAATAAAGGCAGGGGACAAATTAAAGAGAAAAGCAACTGAGGAGAGCATTTTGCTAGAACAGTTTGAGTCCATTTGTCCATTTGTGATTACAGAGTACGTTTAAGATTACGAGATGACTCCTATAACAGACTTTGTGATAACGTGTTCTTCATGTCAGATTATATGATGAAGATCCTCTAACGATAGACCTGCTATTAAAGGAAATTACTACTTTCTAGGCTTGTGCAGAATAAACATAAACAGAAACATTCTTCAAACTGAGTTTGAGGAAATGAAGATATTTTTTCTGTCCATTAGCATGTTTCGTTCACATTTCGCCATTGCCACTACCATATTTGTAACTGTCCCATGGGTTTCATGTCCTCCTCTAGATGAACATTTAGATTAGCACAATAGCATGGATTATACCCTGAGATTTTAATTAAAAAATTCTGACACGCCAGAACGTTGTCATCATTGCAATGGCACTAAATCAGCTGTCAGGGTGTTTTCTTTAAAACAGTGTACAGTGTAAAGATGGCTTTAGAGAGAAATGTCACTTCAACACCAACTGAGGGAATATGTTTGGGAAGAATGGTGTTCATTCATCCAGTACAGTTCCAGATACATGTAAAATATGTCAATGTACATCAAAGCTCTCCTGGGAGCATGTGGTGCCCTAGCAACTTAATAAGTCACTTTATGTAGGTTTTTCCTTTAATCTGTCACCCATTACAAACACATCTACTCACTTGCTGAGGGACTCTCTTCTTCAGACTCATCTGGGTCAGTCAGCCTCTCTTTAGTTCGTTCTGTTCGTTCCTTAAACAGCTTGATTAGCTCCTGCAGACGTTCATTAACCACAACACTTGTCTGACTAGCCGCAGAGAGAGGACGCTCAGAATCGCTGCCACAAACAATACAACACATTAACACCGGAGTACAGGTATAAGTAAGTACAAGTACAAATGCCAATGACAAACATTTCCACATTTTAGAATCCACACTGCCTGTCTTTCCTGTGCACAATTTGTATCCCCAAGCTCTGAAAAGATTTTCTAATAGCATTATCAACTGCCAAGAAAACTACAAGAAAAGACAATCATTAGTCAATGGTCTGATCTCCCTATTGATGATATCTCTATGGATAATAATGTACCTTAATGGTAACCAACACTTGCAAACATATCAGCAAACTTGACACCCATTTATCATGGCTATACTTTAGAAATCTAGCATCTAATCATCAACCCTTTAAATGTACTCTTGAACATCAAGGCTCCCATTCCTATATTCCAAAGGTTTCCTTTCCATGTCTGTAACCAGCAAACAAACATGCTACTCTGTTATTCTATGTCTCATTGTATTTTTTATTCTATGTTGTTTGTTTACTACAGCCCACAGTATATCCTCACTAATTGAGGCTACCTCACGTAATAGGAAACCTTAACTAGAGAGAGAACAATTAAGCCAAAATTGGTCATCTTTAGAGGGGGTGGCCCTCAAAGTTTTCACAGCCATTAATTTAGTAATGCTTATAAAAGATACATAATGTACTTTTAGTAGCATGTCTTTATTAGGAATGCAACTAAGTATAACCATGTATTATTTTTAGTGTTTCTATTATATTCTGTTCATTGTGAGCTGGTTGGTTGTACTTTTCCTTTAACGAGACTATTCCAGAGAATGTAGACCTCAAGGCCAGTCACTTACACTTCCTCCACAGTCAGGAGGCCATGCTGGGGGGTCAGAGCTTCCACTTTCTTCATTTCACTCTCTTCAACTTGTTCATCTGGCTGGGGAACACTCCTGAATTAAAAGACAAAAAAAGCATGCATTATTAGCTAAAAGAAAAACAGCAGAAGAACGCAACCAACCAGAAAAATTTTCAAATGTTTAATAGTGTAAATAAAGGTTTCAAGGACTCACTCAAGGTGCACAGCTTTGCTGTAGCAGTTTAGAAAGTAAAGGTAAAAAAGGAAGACATTTTACTAGGGTTTTTATGCAGATTGTACCACAATTCCAGACAACTTCAACCTCTACTGCGACAAAATTCAATGGCACTGCTGTCCACTACACCAACTTTCAAAGTGAGGCTCACCTCTGGGTGGCCATCACAGGAACAGGAACAATGAGGGTGACACCGTTCGACTCCTGGGGTTCAATAATTTGAGGTACAGTAGGAATGGATGCAACGACTTCCTCTACATTCACATGAGGACATTCTGAGATTGCATCAAAGAACATTTCAGAAACAGGTGCTCTCTGGCACTTTGCATCTCTGTGGTCAAAAATCCAAGAGGTAACAACAGCCAAATCTCTAGATCGAGGATCTGAATGAATATTGACAATCTTGTCCATTTATATACAACAAACTGGAAGAGGAATCAAATTATTCACTTCTTTTTGAAGGTAATAGTAAATCATGTAACTGGACAACTCATCTTAAAAGTCATCCACTCATGTTAATTAACCTTGTTATTTGCTGATAAATTCATTCAGATCAGTGGCAAAACAACTTCAGATTTATACCACGAAACATGCTACTAATACATATTATCCTCCTAACACCTTGGGATCAAACAGGTCATACTTACAGCAACTACAGCAATTTAGCACAGCACAGCCTAGCATAACACGACAGGCTAACACAGACCAGTAGCTAATTCACCTGTGTGTTTGCTTGAGGACTGGTGGACCTCACAATAAGGGGATGTTTGAGGTTGAAGCCCTTCAGATTCAGTATGAAGCAGGTGTTGGTAGGGATGATGGGATGCTCTATGCTCTGGGTTCTCTGAGGATGTATTTGGTTTCAGGGCACTAGCTACAGACAAACTCCAGGTCTATGCTTTGCTGTCCTTGAGAAGTCCTATTGAGGAGCAGGAGAACATTCTGGCAGCATTGCTGCACCTGTTTGGGGATTTGCGAGAGCTCCTGGTACAGTGGGAGCAGGTCTTGTGGCAGGGAGGGCAATTTGTGAGGGGTAAAGTTGCTTTTCTTCAGCAGCTGGTTGAAGTTACTGAGGTACTGAGAAGCATGAGGAAAACACAGTATCCAGCACTTGCAGGATGCAGAACAGCAAGACAGTGCTTCAGGCAGGCAGACAAGCAAGTGCTGGAGGTTACTGCAGATGTGGTGTTTGCATGGCCTTTTTTATGATACTGCTTCATCATAACTAAGCATAACAGTTAATTAAAAAATATTGATGACTGTTGTAAAAGGAATACAAAACAGTTGATGATCCACACTGACCTCCACATTCCTCTTTAAGTGCCTCATCTTCCTGTAGAGAGATGAGATGATTGTTAATTCATTAGTCAAAATAGCAATCCCTGGAAAAACAAGTCCCTAGAAAATCTACCCCTAATTGTAACTTACAGGAAACCAATCCTCCAAAGCCAGAATGGCAATCCATAGAAAAGTAAACCCTACTTGCAGTTTCAGAATGGAAATTCCTAGTTGCAGTTACAGTCAGTGTAAAAGTCTATGGTGGTGAAGCAGGAGCTCAGTTTGTAGACAAAGCTCTGTGTTTACCAGTCAACATATGTTGTTATCATCATCTGTGGTCATGAGCTATGGATAGTGACTGAAAAAGTAAGATCAGGTGGCGGATATGAGGTTTCTCTGCAGGGTTGCTGGGCATACTCTCTATGATGAACTTGACAATTCAGGAGCATGAGAGAGTACAGCCAATGTTTTAAACATCTTATTAGGCTCTGTGAGATTATATCTCACAGTTGGCCTGGGGTCATCTGGTGATCCCAGAGGAGGAGTTGAAATCTGTGGTTTGGGATATTTAAGTCTGGACTGACCTTCCCAGCCTGCTATCACCACTTGCATTTACAGGATTACAGTGATTAGCAATCACTGGAATAACAAACCTAAAACGCAATATCTGAATAGTAATCCTTGGAACGTCAGTCGCAAGTTACATTTGCAAAAGATTGATCTCTAGTTTCAACAGTGGAATAACAGTCCTTAGAAAAGCAGTATTTGGTTGGATCCTCAAAATAGCAGTCTGTACAATCCCAATCCCTAATAGCAATAACAGAATCACAGTCACTCAAATAGCAAACCCTATTTTCAATGGCCAAATAACAATCCTTATGCTACCAATCCCTATTTAATTTATCAGAATAGTAGTCCCTAAAATAGGAATCCTTACTTTCAGAATAGCAATTCCTAGCTGCAATCAAATAGCAATCTCTCATGTCCGCCCTGATTTGTTTTATTACCTGTATAACCACTGGAGGAGATGGACCTGAAGCAACTGTTTCAGGCTGAGTGGTTACAACCGGAGACACTACAGGTGAAGGGCTCTTAACAACTGATGACCCTACAGGTGAAGGGCTCTTTGCTCTTGCATAATCTTCTCCATCAGGTTCTGGCTGGACAGCTGGCTCTAGTGGTGGGGTGTGTTCTATCTCAGGTTGACTTGCAGGAGTAGATTCCTTGGGAGGAAGTGGCTCTGGTGACTCCTCCTTTTGTGGGATCTTCTGTGTAATCTCAGTTTTATGTGTTTCAAGCTCCTCAACAGGGCACACATCCACCAGACACCTGTACATGGAGTTTCATAAGAGAGGGAGTATGATGAGAACAACATAACCCCACAAATCCCAACACTGCAGACACAGGATTCCAGTCAGGTGCAATGTTATATTAGCAAGCCATTGAAAAATCACCAGATCTGAAGTGAGACCTTGAGTTTACTACAGCAGCTTGTTCAAGCAGACTTCTGCAAAATGTTTCCACAAAAGAACAATCCTACATTGGTGGAAATTTCTAAAATTGGCCTGTTTAAAATACCACTTCACCACAGTGTTAAAGGAATAGATGATTATGTAGATGCTAATGTAGCTAGCAAGCAATGTTAGTCTATTCATTAATTCCTATTCAGTAACCACTTTATCATCATATTTTCTAAGTGCTTTGGAATATCTTTGTATACTGCCTTTATACACCAAGGAAGGTCACTTATGAAGCATCAGTGAGGTTCTCTCTATACGCGATATTAATTTACCAGGTTAGTACCAGGTAAAGTACCAGGGTAAGGATTTTTGTTGTATGTGCACTGTTGTATGTAAAACCTTATTTATGAAACTATGTGCTGCCCACAATGTAAGATGAAAGTTATGTGTGCAGAAACATACCTTTTCATGTCTGCTCTGTTTACGATGGAGAGCAGGTTTGCAGTAAAAGTAGTAACACAAGAAAATGTTTCAGTTCAACCACATAAACAATTTATTTCAAGCCAGAAAGCTGGAAGTGAGCTGTCTGAACTCTACTCAGCCTCTCGCCATAAAAGCTAGCTGGGCAGGAAACACTAATTTGGAAGGGATGAGTCAGATAAACATGTGGTGAAGTAAGGAGGATGAAGCTAGTAATTAGGATCAGAGATCATTTCTCAAAAATAACATTCTGACCAGAAGACAAGAATAGATGGACATTTAGGGAGCGCAGTACCCGTTGTTCAAGATGAGGACTAATTACATTATATCCTGTACTTGGTCTTTTAGAACAGTACATGCTACAGGCCAAAAGTTCAAAAGCAAACTCGAAATTGCAACTTCAAAAAGCAACTTCAAAATTGAAACTGATTAGAGTTTCAAGCATATTTTACAAAATATATTGCACTGAGCAGTTTTTTTTTTAAATAATGTGGTGGCCATCTAAATTCTGCAATACATCATGAATGGCTTGAGAATAAAATGTTGTCTGCTGTCATGTTGTAATTTAATTCAAATTCCACCTATGGCAAAAAAAAAAGAAAAGAAAAAGAAAACTGTTTAGGACAGTTAAGTTGATTCAGCATGATTCAAATTATTATTTTCAAGCCTTGTTACTGTCTGTTATCTCATAAAAATGTTTAGCATTGCTTCTTAAGTTTTGGCATACAGTATAAGTTAGGCAACATATATTTCTTTCAAAATATTAGCATACTGTTTTATCCCAGCCATCCTTTATATAACATCATGTGCTCCCAGATGCTGTAAAATACGTCTGCAGTAAGTATTTTAAATAAAGCCTCAAAGTACATTAAATGCAAGCTTTTAAATATATGAACATAAAAGCATGGAAGTTATAAGCAGTAGGGCAGGTAGCATGGGCCATGCATAAGCAATCATGTTTGAGCACCCATCCTCCAGTTTTAAAGTAGGTTTGGAGCTATTCAAGTCTGAGATGTAGATATAAAAGTAGAGATTAAAAAAGCCACCAGTTGGATATATACAGTATACATGTACTTCAGATACCACTGGTCCACTACCAGGAACTGCTCTGTTTATCAGTTATATAATAAGTATGCTATATGTATAACTGCATTTGGACAGTTAATAAGTAGGAATAAAACCTGATGGATATACAGGAAAATAAGCAATGATGCAGCCACATGTGGAGTTATTGTTATCACATTTGAAAATGGTATTTCTGGTTATCACAGCCATTCCCTCACTTTCTCTTGAAGTTAATAAGACCAAATTCAGCTTTACTTTACTTTATCACCACATCAACAATGATACCTTTTTTTAGTTATATAACTACAAATTCAACAGTACAATAATAGTGCACTTTGTAGGAGATTGACAATAGGAGTAAGGCGCCAATTTGGTCAGCTGGGTAATTTAGTGAATAGCATTTGCTAGAACTTAAAAGAAAAGGATGAACATGTAAAATGTGTTACCATTTAAACAAAATTTAATTTGGGAGTGCAAAAATAAATGGCACAGAGGGTGACTGTGGAAGTGAAAACATAGGCCTCCCACTAAAGAGTTTTATGGAATAATAGGGGGGAGATGGGAAGATGGTGTGTGCGGAAGTTAACTAGGAAGACGTTAGAGCTTCAGACATGGTCTTTCTCCCAACCGTCCATCAATATGTGGCATCAATACTACTAAAAATAAGCAAACTGTAATTTGTCTCCATTTTCAAATTATGTTTTATTATATACAGGATTAACCGAGTAAACCTTTGCATGAATGTTTGAGAGATGATGGACACAGTTGTTGGTAGTGGACTCTAGTTTTTGAGCAATACTATATGTCTGAGCAGGTCTAGTCCAGAAATACTGAGTAAAGTATTTTTCATAACAGTACCATATTTCACCAAAGATATCTCTTAGTTTTGAGATGGAAACCAGATTAGTTTAAGAGTCGTTGTGGCCCATCATATATTAGTCTCCATGATACACACTGTAGGTTTGGGTGCTACTTTTTTGTCCTAAATTGTTGAACACCCTTACTCAGCATTTTTACTGTCACCGCTGTCTTCCTCACTCTCCTCACGCAGCGGCTGTAATCTGTATGTCAAGCCACAAAGAACAAACAACTCATCAGCTTCCAAAAAGGCACTGGACAAAGAGAATCCACAGCAAAGGGAAATGAAAAAGCAGAATGAGCATTGAGAATGCAACAAAGTGCAAAGTCTCAGTCTGCCCCAAAGAGCAAAGCATGGGGTGTGGAAGGAAAGAAGCGAGGGAGGACAGGGAGTGGTGCGACATACTCTGGGTCATCTTCGTTCTCTTCCTCCTGGATGTTGGAGAGTCTTTGAAGAAAAAAACAGTGAACAGGTGAAGGCTGAAGACTGTATGGATGAGTTTGGTGCAGAGGAACAAAGTTAAGAAAGTCCAAATATTTTGTTACTGTACTTAAGTCTGGTTTTCAAGTATATATACTTTCCTTGAGTTACTTTTACGGTTACTTTTACATCCTATGTTTCAAAAGTATTTGCTACTTTCTACTACAACACAGCCATAAGGCGATTAAGTGTAAGCATCAGACAGCTACAAGCAGTTGATCTAAATTACTAGCAATAGAAACTTTAACAGTTGTGACATCAACAATGAGACCAAATACCAATCACAGTCATCTATCTGTTACTACGTACAACTTTTGTTGTCATTTGAATATGTATGTTAACATTTGTATCTTGACAGCTCACTATTAGCATTCCGTTAGTCATGCTAACTAACATTTGAGAGATTAGAAATAAAGCTGTTGTTACTTAGCCTTAGCTAATGTTTTCCAATGCTTCTTGGCTCCTTGGTGAAGCGATTTTTTTTTTGTCTTTTTCGAATCTTTCTTGTAAGTCGCTCACACTTTAAGGAAATGCAAGAGTTGAGTGAAGAAGTTGAAGCTGTACTTCAGTTTTTAACAGTATTTTGATTAGAGGACTAGTTGCTCTGTTACTTGAGTAAAGATTCTGGGTAATTTTACCACCTCTCTGTGTGTAGAAAACATTATCTGAGAAACCTTTGAAGCTATACATTTTTGTCACATCCCTAGATCTCCATATTAGACTACAAAATCAAATATCGGCTCTATCTGATTCGATAAGCGTCATTATGCTGCATTATGGTGGCTTTGTGTGTTGGATATTGTAAATGGTTAGAATTGGATGGTATCATGGTATTTTTGTGAGTGAATATGAACATGTGTGTGTTTTCATTTCTGTGTGTATTTATGTGACTTACAGCTCTCCGTTTTCTGGTTCAGACAGACGTTCTGGCTCTGTGACTCTGATTACAGTGTGTTCCTCCTCCAGCTGTCTCACTGCCAGCTCAGCAGCCTGGCGTGCCAACTCCTCCGCCATCCTCGCCGCCTCCAGACGCTCACGCTCCAGCCTGCACGTTCATTAATTCATTCATCCAGTCAAAAAGCTACTATGCTATACTATACTATACTGTCTTCACAATGATCATATACTGCCTTTCTCACAATCATGGTCTACGTATAAATCACTCTTTTCTTCATAAGTAACATGATAGCATGAACAGCAAATATGTTATTGAATCTTTTGGACCATGGATCATATGTGGCATTGAAATCTACTATGTGGCAATGAGATCTCAGTCTTAACATTCAGATTAGAATTAGTTTTGATCATAATTTCATACCAGCATCAATTAAAGAAGAAAGATGGAGGACACATGGTGTTAGGCCTAATTAGTACTTGGACCAAGGCTTCACTGTGAATCACGGTGCTGCCCTTTGCATCTTCTTTCATACACCATATTGGTTATATATATATTGGTTACATACACTTTGGTTACATCATAACATTGAATCCAGAGACATGTCCCTCACCTCTCTTGCATGGAGACCAAGGCGGCTTCCTCAGCCTCACGTTTAATGTTCTCTATTAGAGGAGTCCAGCGCTCTGTTTGTGTCTCAGCATCCTCCTGCTGTGTGACCAAGATATTAAGTGTGGTGTCCTGTATGACATCCAGCAGGGGGTGAATCTGATCCTCCATCTGAGCTTCGGTTTGTTTCTCCAGCTCAGCATCGAGCAAACAGCCTTGCTCCACCTTCTGCTGCTCCCAGTCTGAGTCCACCTCCTCCAGCACCATGTCCCTCTCCAGCACCAGATTCTCCTCCAGCGCCAGATTCTCCTCCAGCACCAGATTCTCCTCCAGCACCAGGTTGTCATCCTGCACAAAGTCCTCCTGCAGGATGCAGACTGAGCCAAAAGTGGAAAAAAAATCAGAAAAGAATAAGATGATGTGTAGTAATGGATTATTATGCATAATTATGAGATTTGAGAGACATAGCTGTGACCTGATAAATTCTTTATATGTATTTTATATAAAAATGCTTATCCATTTCTTAATAATTAACTTGAGATGTTTTATGCTTATTACACCTGATCCAACTTACTTTATATGGCCAAAAGTATGTGGACACCTGACCATCACACCCATAACTGTTGCCACAAAGTTGGAAGGACACAATTATATAGGATGTCTTTGTTTGCTGTAGCATTACAATTTCCCTTCACTGGAATGAAGGAACCCAAACATGTTCCAGTATCACAATGCCAATGCCACTGTGCACAATCTAGGGTCCATGAAGATTCGAGTGGCCTGCACAGAGCCCTGACCTCAACCCCACTGAAAACCTTTTTGGATGAATTGGAATGCTGAATGCGCCCAGGCCTCCTCGCCCGACATCAGTGCCTGAACTCATCTCCTAATGCTCTTGCAGCTGAAGGCGCAAATCCCCGCAGCCATGCTTTCTAGTGCAAAGCCTTCCCAGAATAGTGGAGGTTATTATAACAGCAAAAGGGGGATAAATCTGGAATGGGATATTGAACAAGCACATATGGGTGTGATTGGTCAGGTGTCCACATACTTTTGGCCATACAGTGTATCTGGCAATTATGAAGCCTTTCATGAGTAAGCATGGGCTGAACATTTGATATACAATAAGCTGTGAACAAGTTAATTCCTTTTTTCAGTTATGCAATGGCAGTTCCTTCATCAGTGTCTCTTTTTTTCTCTGCCTTGAAGGTAATAATAAGACAAAGCAGCTTGTCATTTTACTGAGAAACTGGAAAGCACAAAGGCCTCTGTCCTGAAGACTTTCCTGTATGGGAGAACTTAAGTTTTATAGCTTTATCTCTGACTGTTACAAAGAGCTGACACTGGAAACCCCTGCCATAAATATGATAAATATAATATAATATTAAATAAAGTCTCCTCAAAGAAAACAGCATATCATCAATTGCACACATTTTTAAAATCTGTTTATGTGGCACTTCCGTCATACAAGTCCATGTGCAAGTTGTTACTATAGAAACAGTACTATTTTAGAACAGGCACATCTATGTATATACAATAAACCTGTAATTTGCAGCTGCATGACTGTCAGAGCTGCTGTTATGGAAAATTAACCAACTCTTTCTGACCAATCAGATTGGAGAATTCAGTAACCAGTTTAACTCAACAGACTCAGTTTAAAACTTTGTGTAGCATGAAAATGTAACAGAGATTAGTTTTAAATTTAAGGGGAAATAAAGAATGTATTTCATATCCTTAAGTCAAAAGAAGATGAAGATGTTGAGGTTCTCTTTGGGAGTGACGAGGTTGGACAGGATTAGGAA
>CM074950.1:20926678-20937494 GCA_037577455.1 Pangasius macronema
ACACACCTGTTTTCTGCCGAGACTTCATCCTCTTTTGGCTTAGCAGGATTGTCTGCTATTCAACAAAATAGAAAAAAAAATGATGTCAAGCATCACACCATCAGCTTTGCTAAAAAGCTAAATATACTAATTGTTACAAACGTTATGAAAGCATCTAATTTTAATCCAAATAAGTAATACGATAACACTAAAACTCTGGCTCTATATGTGTCAGTAATAAGATTTTCTTTTCACTTAAAGATGTGAGCATTCAGCCCCACCGTCACGGGGGATAACCTGGGAAGCTGTCTCAGTCCCCTTTACATTTCATGGGTTGTGTGTGTGTGTGTGTGTGTGTGTGTGTGTGTGTGTGTGTGTATGTGTTTCCTTGGTTTAAACGGTGTGTCCCAGGCCCTGGTAATATGCATGACAGGCCTGTGGCCTGTGTGCACCTGTACAGTTGATATGCTGCATTGTCACCAATTCACCAGTGTAGTGTTGAATATTGTCTATGGTGCCTATTACTTTCCTCTAACTTTATTACTGGACTAAAATCCATGTTTTGCATTTCTCAAAATTTGACAGTTACTTTAATGCTATCTATTCTAAGATATCATAATACACTATTTGAATAATCACCACTTGAATAATTTAGCAGCTGCCAAAAACTCAGATTATATATGTTCATGTAAACTCACACAATATCATGTAATGATTTATATGCATTATAACGTACTGATTAATGCTCAGCTGCCATGTGTGTAATCACCCACCTTTTTTCACCTCCTGCTCTTTAACTGCTGGTTTTTGTTCCTAAAAGAGTGAAAAGCAACTTGAGGTAAGCCATACGGCTCAATTCAATTCAACACCCTGAGGTACGTTTATCCTGCTTTTCACAGGATAACGATTTAGCATTTTACATTGTTCAATAATTCTACGATGTGTAAAGACATTTCAGTTCCCAAGTGCTCAGAGCCTTTAGCAAAACAGTTTTCGAAGTGTCTGGTGTATTTAACAGAACACAACTGCTTTCAACTGATCAGCTGACAAAAGTAAAACATGATTCTATGTGGTCTTCTTGTCTCTGTTTTCTCAGCCATGACAAATTTATGGACATTTTTCAGGACAATATGTCTCCTGTGAGTATAAGATACACCCAGAAATCTGTCAGAAAACTCTATTCACCACTTTGTTGTTATAATGTTTAATCTAATTGTTTTTGTCCTGTTAGTGTTACTACAGTTCAGTGCTGTATTGTTTCCTGAGCTGAAGCCATTGCTAACCTAACTAACTGTGTTTTTACAGATAATTAACCTTACAGTATCGAGAAAAAGACAACAACAGACTCTTTAACGTCGTCATAAGTTGGTTCTGTCTGTTATCTGCTATAAGTCTATTCCCTTTCATTCTGTAGGGTTTGATGGGAAAGGTTAATGCAAAAAGTGTTCATCACTCCACACTTCAATTTGTTCTTCAAATATAATGCACACCTAGCACGTCTCTGTTTGAACACACCACACAGTTATATTACTCAAAAATTGGTCCCACCTTATATTTTGTCTACTCAGTGACCTCTGGTAGTGATATTAGATATTATTAGGAACTAAGTTTCATTTTAGGGACTAAGTATCAAGTATCTATCAGATTTTAGCTCTACAACAGCCCATTTATACCCGTGTCCTTCTGTCTGTTATTTCATATTTTGGAAACTATAATGTAGCTAGTGATGTTCTGCAGTTAACATAAATCACAATAGTATCTAACATATAAATATAAATAACGGTAGTTTTGGCTAGTTTAGTGAACAGTTAAGGTTAGTTACATTTGTGAAAAAAGTCTTTCTGAATTTGACAGTACCTACGTATATAATAACTACACAGGAACTGCGCATTTATTTTACATAGTAGTTGCAGCTACTCGCGAGTGGCGCTAAAGAAAAGGGTTTTCCCTATTGTTGGGAAATTGTGAGTTTGAATTAAAACAATGCCACTGCCATGTCTAGGAAGCAAAATTGGCAGAGCTCTCTGGGCAGAAGGGATAATACATTCACTCTCCCCTGTCATCTCATGTAAGCGTAAGAGGGCAGATGGCGCTTTCCTCCAAGTATGTTACACTGTAATGTGCATGAGAAGCAGATCAAAAAAGATGAGGTTGACTGGCCAAGAAAGCACACAGTAGCCTACATAATCCCTGGGTGATAGCTGGGGTATGATAGGGTATAGCTGGCTGGTGGGTGGCAACTGGTGGGTGACCAAATTGGGAATAAAATTGGGAAAGAAATTCCCCCGAAATAATAATAATAATAATACACACACACACACACTTACTGATGTTCGGGGTATATTGTCTTTGCCTTCCTCTTCTAGCTTTGCAGCCTTCTCTGGGGGTTGAGGAACAACTTTCACCACCCAACTAAACATCCTGTAGCTCAAAACACACGTCTATAAATAATAAAAACACACACATACAGACACACTTTGTTTCTATGCAGAAGTATAGAGAAAGAGCATAAAACGATGATTAGCTAAATCATAAAGATTCTCAAAAGCCTAAGGAGTGACATTTAGCAACTACACTGTTATATTACTAGATACATGTGCAGTGAATATTCACAGCTAATGTTCGTAACAGATCACTTCCCATTCCATTCAGCACATGATGGGCTTGTTATTGAAGCAGTTAAGGTGGTGTGAACACTGTTGGGAATGTGGCCACCAAGTTTAAACTAAGATAATGACTGAGGCTAATGATTTAGCAGTTTAGTGAACCATAAAACCAAAAACATTTGTGAATGCTACCGTATTTCTGCCCAGTTTTTTATTGTTTTATTTTTATTTTTAACTGTTTGCACGATCCATATATGTATGGCAGTCTGGAAAACCTATGAGATGGTGCTATGCCTAAATTCTCTCAAAGTCAAAATTCTGTTTTGCCAAAAAGTCGAAAAATCAGTGTTTTGGCCTAAATGGGATTTTTCTGCCGATAGCATTTCAACAACTTAAACTTTAAGATCATGTTGGGGAAGGAGCCAGTTTATCAAACATGGTGAAAACAGTCGTTCTGCCTAAAGCTGTCTAAAACCTGACTAGTTAAGTCTGCTTTCTACAGTTTCTACAATGCTCAACCCCCCCTAACCCCCCAACCCCCAACAGAAAATGTCACAATTTCATCATATGAAACATTTTCCAAGGCTTTCACACATGTCATAAACAACAAAAAATATAATTGTGAAAAAGTCAATAAAATGAGCAAACTAGCAGGACAAAAGAAGGAGAAATTGACCCAGACTCATAGCCATCGTTGGTTTTGCAGCTATTACTGGCAGTTCTATGCTGAGGGATGCGTGGGTATGAAAGGGGCTTAAATCTGATTTGAAACAATAAGACCTATGTAATATTTAAGCAAAAAAAACCAAAAAACATTGAGGTCACTTCAACCTTGCAATATGAGTGTTGCCTTAGTTACAGGACGATTACAGCTGTGTGTGTCAGGAGCTGTCAGTGTTAATCAATGATAAAGGTATCTGATCCTAATCTGCCTTGGCCCAAGCAGAGGCATAAAGGAAAATCCCGACCTGAATACTGCACTGCACTTGTAAAAGAGTGGATCTGTTTATCAGACGTTCTCAGTTTGTTTCAAGGAAGCATTATTGGCATACGTTTGGTAGAATTTTGGCAAAGTATCAGTATTCATTACAAATAACAGTAATATTAATATTCACTTTGAGGCCTATTAATATGAAATACTTTATATGGATATGGGCAAGAGTAGGCTTGGTGGCGTATCTGTATTCTCAGAGAATCTGGATATATTGATGTAAGTAAAAGTGTTGGTGCATTTGTGCCTATTAAAAGTTTTAGTGAAACTGCCAAATCAAGCAATTTATCATTTAAATAAAATATTAATTCTTTCATGTGGTGAATCCGGAGCCTATCCTGGAAACACTGGATGCGAGTGCAAGAGTATACACCGGGGGCGCCAGTCCACTGACGTGAAATAAAAATATGATTTTTTAAGACATTTATATAAATGCAAGTATTTAAAAAATCAAGATTGTTCTTAAAATTGTTTGTCTCTCAGAGTTTTTTGCTAGCTGGCTAAATTGTCAGCCTCAGTCATGATCTAGTTTGTACTTGGTGTCCATACTTCCCAGTTGCCTTGCAACAGTGTTCCCATGTCTTTAACCTCTTGAACAGCAAGTTCATCACAGATTCCCTGGTTTTGTGAGAAAAACCTTAGCAATAACCAAATCATTTAACTTTGTCGGGTAAATATAAATATAATAACAGCATCCAAACCAGAAAAGTGCCAAATGGTTAATGTTACCAAATATGTGCATGTAAGTAATGATTTATATGATTTATATCATGAGTCTACTGAGTTCACTTCACCTTGAAGCTGTATATAGACTTACCTTAGCTGTTCAGGCGTAGGCACTCATCCCAGAGATTGTAGACGTGGCTGTAAGACAGGTACTTGGAGGAATGGTGGGATTAACCATACTGAAGCTAAGATAATGAGATTAGTTATGATTAGGTTCCTTCAGGAAAGAGTGAAGAAGGAGGAGGAATGTAGACCTGAATGTAGACGCCTGAACCTGATTGCATCTACACAGGTTTCTATACACAATCTGGCATTGAATGGACAATCGGGTAAAAGCAACAGCTCCAACAAACCCATTTGCAGTGTAGAGATAATGAACAATTAGCTAAACATGATCGAAGTGCTTTTATCCAAAGCAATTTACAGGTGAACCAGAATCCAATCAAGCTGAGTAGTTGAGGGTTAAGGGCCCTAAAGTGGCTCTTTGGAAATCCTGGGATTTAAACTCACATCTCCGTCTTTTGGACATGGATACACTGCAGAAGGTAGTGTATCCAATCGAGTACACACCAGAGGTAGAAGAAGTAAATGATGTTTTTACTCAAGTAAAAGTGCAATTACTCATCTAAATAAACATTATTGGTAAAAAGTCAAGTACAGCTTCAAGCACTTCAAGTTTTCACTCAAGTTGTGGAAAAGTACAAATATGTAAGTGAAAATACAAGAAAGAAAAATGCATCTGCCTTAAATAACATTACACCCTAATTTTAGTTACTGACTATAAGTTAGTTCCCCCTTTCCCAAAGAACCAAGGAATGTTGGAAAACATTCTTCATTAGCTAAGACTAACTACAGCTATATGTCTAAAGCTCTCACGTTAGCTAGCATAATAATAACTTTAACGATACAAATCACCTGAATGCTAATCCCTATGTGTCACAGTACAAACTGCACAGATAAATGCAAAGTGTATGTATCAACAGATAGATTACAGGGTTGGGTTTTAGGTCTCATTCTTGTCACAGGTTAAACTTATGAATTCAGATTGACTCATGGAAGCTATCTGATGCTAAAAGTCACATTAAAACTTAATATGAATGTGTTTTCTGTCCATTTTCATGACTACAGTCACATTCTGCCACATTGAGTTGAATTGAATTGAATTAAAAGTCTTTATAGTATTTTTGAATTCTCAAACCTGATTGGTCAGAAGGTTGTTGATTAATTTTCTACAACTTACACAGCTAGTTGAATGGAGGATACTCCTCAGAAGCAAATTAAAAAACCTTTGTAATCATTGATATGGTGAAGTTTGCTGTGAAGAGAACGTATTTAGCATTTTGGGAAGGAGTCTCCAGTGGGCTCCAGGGCCCCAGGGCTTTGTAACAGTCAGAGGTAAAGCTGTAACTTTAGGTTTTCCTACATGGGAAAGGTTTCAGGATGACTGGCTTCATGGTTCCTGGTTTCTTGGTAACACGATAAGCTAGGTTTTTGTCTTATTAAATTCAAAAAAGAGAAACTGGTGAGGGAGCGACTGTTTATTTCATGGGCATTAAATGAAACTATAAACAGATAAAATTATGATGTGTAAAAAATTGGCAAATTGCTGTGGTATGAAATTTATTCCTTACATATGAAACTCTAAGAAGAGAATTGTCTCTAATTCTCCAGATTTCTATGTTCATGCAAACATACAAACTACACACACACACACACACACACACACACACACACACACACACACACACACACACACACACACACACACACTCGCATTAACTGATAAAGGTGTAATCCTGGCAGGTATAAGTCTGTGAAATGAGAAGGAAAAGAGGAAGAGTGATGAAGATGTCACATGACCCTTAAAACAAGCAAAACATTGTGATAATTTGATCGTTTGTTTTCATAGTTACACACAATGTGTTCACTTCTGCTGATTAATGCTAAACATGATGCTATGACGCAGTGGCACAACTAACTAGCATAAATATTCCATATCAAAACTAAAAACAATCGCAACCAATCATGAATTAAAGTAAAAAACAATAAAAAGCACCAAAAAACTCCCAAACCAAACAAATCAAAACAAAACTAAACAAACAAACAAACAAACAAACAAAAAATATCAGACTAAGAAGTGATTTAACTGGTGCTAATAGTTGCTGGTTAGCATTAGCTTGTTCAGGCAATAACGTAGCTAAGGTTCATTATTTCTCTAGATAAATTGAACCATGAGAATATTTTATCTATAAAACTACTTCTACCCATTCGCTTATCAGGGGGCCAATAGTTGCGTAGATGATCTTTTTTTACACTATTAGTTGCCGGAACCAAATTATTAGTGTTAGTCAACTTGTCTCCCCCTTGTGGTGTGTGCTGCAGGCAAACAATGCTGTACTTGGAAGATGTCTTGCATCTGGGGTGGTCTGTATAAGGTCTGTATAATTGATCTGTTATATTTTTGTAGTAGCGTGGCTGTTTTTTTTTGTTTTGGTTCATTTCATATTAATTTGTTATTTTGCAATTTTCATCAGTGAGGTCTGGGGACCATCCTAGGTCTGACCTCCAATTACTGTCGATTGCTCCGATGGTGCATACTGCTACCCCATTATACCAAACCAAATAAAGTAAAAAAGCAATGAAGTAAAAAAAAAACCAAAACATTACATTGCATTTTGGATTGGTAATACACACTATATGGCCAAAAGTTTGTTGCTAAAAGGTTGGGAGCACACAATTGTAAAGGATGTCTTTGATTACAATTTCTCTTCACTGGAACTAAGAGGCCCAAACATGTTCCAGCATGATAATTTCCCTATGTACAAAGCAAAGTCCATGAAGACATGGTTTGCTAAGGTTGGAGTGGAAGAACTCGAGTGGCCTGCACAGAGCCCTGTCCTCAACCCCACTGAACACCTTTGGGATGAACTGGAACGCCGACTGCACCCCAGTCCTCCTCACCCAACATCAGTGATTGACCTCGCTAATGCTCTTGTGGCTGAATGAATCTCCACAGCCATGCTCCAAAATCTAGTGGAAAGCCTTCCCAGAAGAGTGGAGGTTATTATAGCAGCAAGGGGGCTACATCTGGAATGGAATGTTCAAAAAGCACAAATAAGTATTGTGATCAGGTGTCCAAATATGTTTGGCTACTGTATGTAGAATATAGAGGCAGACTGTTTATGGCTTTAGAGTACTTCAACTCACAGAACAGTGAAAGGTGTGGTTTAATGGCGTATCAAACCCACCACCAGCAGACAACTGGACGGGGTGTTGCTGGTGGGATGATTTAGGCTTCACCCTCAAGGTGTCAGAACTTCTATAACATAATGTTAGGGTATGTGAGCAGATCAAAGGTAGAGCATTTCTAATTTCATTTCAACACTGAGTGTACTTTAGCACTTCAAGCCACTCTGATGATGACCCAGAATGCCGTGGTTCTCCAGGGTCTTACCACATGTAATTTGTTCAAGTTACACCTTTACCAGAAAATCAACCAGATGGTAATGGACTTTTAATTTGTTAAATGTTACATCATACTAGTAGACTACTCTTATAAATGCACCATAAAAAAATGAAAGTCAACAAACAAAAATCTTTTGCATCTACAAAAGCATATTTCTGTCATGCTGTTGTTTAAGAATTAATCAAAAGGATAAAAGGGATAATAGTTAATTGATTGATAAAATGTTAAATTACTTACCATTCCTTAGTGCCTTTAGTTAACCTAATTATAAGATTTTACATTGAAATGTCATTTCTTTCTGTTGTCAGTCAACATTCAGAGCAAACAGAACAAATGTTTGTAGTCTCAGTTGCCTTTATCTGCATCTGAGCAGCCTGAAATAGCTGGACAGCTGAACATTGCACAGTCAGCTTCAATTCACAGAATGACACAAAACACAACTATGTTACTGACTTCTTAATGTTTTTAGATAGAGTTGGGAATTCTATTTCCAGTTATTTTCTAGTTGTGCTTTTCTAGTAACAAGCGCTCAGTGCGAATTCTGTATTGCTATCAAGATGCTCAGAATGTAGCACAGCGTGAAGACAGTGCAATATTTGTTACTTTGTTTTAGGATGGATACACAGTGTAGGAGCATGAAGGATAGGAGAAATGAAGCATCATCCTTCCTAATGAGACAGACAGACAGAGGGATAGAGAGAGAGAGAGAGAGAGAGAGAGAGAGAGAGACAGGTAGACAGAGATGAGGTGTAGTAAGTTTGAATGGATGAAAAATTTGGGCACCTGCAAAAAAAAGAAAAAATCTCATGTAATAAGATCAGGTTAATTTCAGAGTAATTGACAGACAGTCTAATTTAGATTCATCGCGGTGATTTTATGTCACTCCCAAAAGACAAAGTGAAAACCAGGTTGCATATGGTAGCATCAAACCGAATGCAGCTCAGTGCAACCCTGGAGGTGGGCCTGATGGTCTGGCAGCTGGTGCAGGACCTGGGTGTCACTGGACTCTTCATCCATCTTCTCTAATCAGCACTCCTTTGTGTGCTCTGGACAATTTTGTCTTTTGTTGCAATGAGAAGTGATTCATTAGAACGTTCTCTTTTAATAGGATGAATCATAGACTTTAAAAAAAAGGATAAAAATTGAAAATTGCAGGGGCTTTTTACCAGGAACCACAGAGGATATAGTGTTTGTTAAAAATTACTCAAAAATGCCATTTAAAAATGATTGAAATTAGCAATATAAAGCAAGTCTGCTATTTGCAGTGGCATAAGTATACAACGTTGCCTTTAGTAAACTACCGGGATGGCATTGCAAGGCAAAAATAATGGAATGGATTATTAAATGTCTAGAAAGAAAGTCTAATTACTTTTTAACCAAGACTCTTTTTTTAAAGAAGATTTCTTAGACGTCATTGCTTTACACAGCAATCTTTAATTTAGAGTTAATTGTGAAAACCAGCTGAAATATCTCTTATTTTTTTGGCCCCATTTTGAAGAAATGTAATGAAAGTTGCCTATTTTATTGCATCATGCCTTCATGCAAAGGCTTTCCACTCTGAAAGTTTCTAAAAAAAAAAACTCCTAGAAATAAAGAATCTCTAATCATGTTCTTTTTCACTAATGTGAAAGGCAATTACAGCCACACTAATTAACAAATTTCGGAGGATATAATGGGCTTTTAATGAAACAAGAGCTTTTTTTTTTTTAAAGCGGTAAGGACTGGAAACAAAGGTGCTAATGAATAGACTCTCCATCACTCAATGCCAAACCTCGCAGGTTTGATTAGATGCAGATTTCAGTGCACAGACACAGGGGTTTAACACAGACATAAAACACCAAACCTGTGACTATCAATGTGGTGTGATATAACCCTGCAAACTTGAACGATCTCCCAGAATATGTCCCAAAATAAAAAGTTGCAACATTCAAAAGTCATTAGAAAATGATGCAATGTGATGTAATGTATGAATCGCTTGTTTCTGGTCAGTCGGTGGAAATTCAGTCCTTCAGCACGTATATCTCAGTGCTAGCATCAGCACGTCAGGTCACTGCTTTATGTTGTGTTTCGTCACAGGTTCATTACTGATGCAACTTCTAATGCCACTCTGCTTTTGAATCTTTACATAATTAACCATCATGCTTTTATTTACAGCTATTTACTTATATAAGGTTCTGTCAAAATATCTACGTAGTGAACAGTAAAAAACACAACATCATACACTGTCGATAAAATCTACAAATCATTTGTCTAATGTCCCTTGAAGAAACCTTGAACAGTTTTTACCATTACAGTATTTTAATCTCTGTCTATCATTATCATTCAAATGATCTGTGATGTAAAAGATTTCACACTTCATTATGGGTCATTTTAAAGTTGTTTTTTTTTTTTTTTTTTTTTTTTGGTCAAAATTTTTGGCCTTTTTCTCTTTTTGGAAAAAAAGTGCCATTCATTCATTAATTAATTCATTCATTCATTCCGTTTTTAGCAGAAACTTTGTAGTGACATCCCCATAATATATAGTAACCACAACCTACATTGAAAAAACACCTGTTCTAATAATCAACTGCCCAGTTTCAGTGAGTTTGTGCCCACTGTAGCCTCAGATTCCTGTTCTTGGCTGACAGGAGTGAAACCTGATGTGCTCTTCTGCTGTATAACCGATCCGCCTCAAGGCTCGATGTGTTGTGCATTCTGAGATGCTTTTCTGCTCACCGTGGTTGTGTTTATGAGTTACTCTAGCCTTCCTGTCAGCTTAAACCAGTCTGGTTTTCTCCTCTGACCTCTCTCATCTGCAAGCCTTTACAGCTTGCACAACTGCCACTCACTGGACTTTTTAAAAATTTGTTTTTATACCATTCTGTGAAAATTCTAGAGACTTGGATAATTGCATGAATAAGCAGGTGTACAGGGATTCCTAATAAAGCTGCAAGTTTATATACAGTCAGGTCCATAAATATTGGGACATTTAACTTTAACTGCAGACTGTCAGCTTTAATTTGAGGGTATTTACATCCAAATCAGGTGAACGGTGTAGGAATTACAACA
>CM074950.1:21006307-21022413 GCA_037577455.1 Pangasius macronema
TTGGCCACAAAGTCACTTCACTTCATATTTTTTTGAGTATAAGTAAAACATCTTCTTCTTGGCATTTGGACGCTTTAAATCCAGGCCATCTAGGTATTAGTGCCCTCTTCATGTCTGTTTAGCAAAAAACAAAAAACAAAAACAAAACAAAACAAAAAGAAAATGTTTAAATAGCTAGGCATGTGCACATTTCCTCATCTTATTCTTATATCCTTTTATTGTTGGTGGGGAATTCTGATAACTCTCGAACTAATCTTATTCCATGTCTTTCAAATAAAAAAAATCTTTGGAAGTGTGAATTCACCTACTCATAACTAGTTGCCAAAACAGATGCACTGTTGCTTTTTCTCCTGCCTGTAGCTTTTAGGGAAACGCTTCTGACATGCCTCCAGTGTGAATTGACTGAGGTCTTGAGGTGATGCTTGATATGACCCTTACAGGAGGCATCCAGAATAAATTTATGGTAGCACATGCTTTAAAGGGCAGCTAGACACACTTGTAGAAGGCGCTAACTGTCCTGTTCTGTATACATGAGCTAACAGATGGCTGCAATTAGCTAGCATTGCACTGCATCCTGGACACCCAGCCCTAGATGACTGCAGCATCATCATGTTTAAAGCCCATGATCTGTTGATGACAGAGTAAATCCTTATACAGTTGTACCATTCAGCAGCCCCCAGCCCACAGGATCCCACAGTCATGCTCTTTATAAGACTGATTCCCTACCATAGCATACAGTAACTACAGCTGCATCACTGATCTCCTTACACATTCAGTGAGTGGAGTGTGATGCAGAAGCAGACAGCGCTGAAACACTCTGCTCTCACTGCTTTGCTATTTTGGAAGTGTAAATATGGCCATCAGCACCTCAAACGTTGCTCCACTTCTGAAAGACATTGGGAGAAAAACATGCCCACTAATATGTCACCATCATGTCAGTGTCGATGCTGTAACGAGAATGGCTATAATCAGTAATGCATTTCAGAGGAAAGTATGTATGCTCAAAAATGTATGGTCAAAAAGTTGCTAGAATGATGCCATTGAATAATTTGTTTATTCATTGAATTGTCATGATCATTCATTGATATATCAAAATGTGCTACATGAAGAATGAAGAATTTCTGAAGTTTAAAACAAAGAAGTGTGCTGGTAGAACAAACATTGGTGATCAGTGGTGATCGGTAATTGGTCTTTGAAAACAATCACAATCAGTGATTTGCGTTTGGGAGCAATGGTGATCAATAAATGGTCATTGTGAACAATGGTAATCACTGATTGGTCACTGGAAACATAGGCTTCCTCAAACACAATTCAGTCAGATGTAACACAACCTGCTCTCTCAACTCATATAACCAGCAGCTGTGATGAGAGCTGAAGAACCATATCGAGTTCAGGACAAAATGTCACTAGATTTAAAAATGTCTAGATAAAAAAAAAATAGTCACTAAAGATCTAAAAAGTCACTAAGTAATGACAAGTCACTAAGTTGGCAACATTGCTTACAAAGTGACATATACACTGTAAAAAAACAAAATAATGTGTTCAAACCAGTATAATGCTGGTAAAAATATCATTAACTTTACTATAAGACTAAACACCAAAAGCAATGAACTAGCAACAAATCCTCATCTCGACTGGCTTACATTATTTTTGATAAAACATCATAGCTTCAGTTATATCAGCAAACCTGGGGTAAAGCTATACTGGAGAGCGCTTAGCCTGTTATTTAATACGTTGAACCATATTGCTGGTGGTAGCTAAAGTATAAATACAAATTTGACTACTTATCTAGAAATGTTAGCTAGCTAGTTTCTCTGAAAAACTATTGAATTAATATGATTGCTTTAAAAAACACATTTTATGAAATTCTTTTTTAGTGTAGAAACAAAGTGTACTGTATATACACATGTTGATCATGCACTGCTGCATAATGCATTTACAGCATCGTTAGTAACTGCCTGGTTTCAGTTGCAGTAGGTTAAATACGTTTGTTTATACTTTGGAAAATACAATCGGCTAAATTCATTAGAAAAAACATGGGTAGGTACAAACACAAGCGCTAGTTT
This sequence comes from Pangasius macronema, assembly GCA_037577455.1. Taxonomy (NCBI): domain Eukaryota; kingdom Metazoa; phylum Chordata; class Actinopteri; order Siluriformes; family Pangasiidae; genus Pangasius; species Pangasius macronema. The sequence continues at coordinate 21,008,374 of CM074950.1, forward strand.
TAGGACTTAAAAACAGTTCAACTCACATCTTTAGTTGAGGCTAATTATAAATTTGAGTGATGTAGCTGAGGTTGAGGAACTGTCGCAGGCAAAATTTACAGAGCATGCTGACAGCCCTTGGTAACAGTCCAAAAATCACTTTGTCTTTATCCAATTATCAGCTGTCCAGCTTCTGTGAGCCTACGCTCACTGTCGGCTGAGATTCCTCTCCTTAGCTGATTGGAGTGGAACCCAATGTGGTTGCTCATCCGCCTAAAGGTTTGATGTGTTGTACATTCTGAGATGCTCTTCAGCTCACCAGAGTTGTAAAGAGTGGTTATTTGTGTTACTGTGGCCTTCCTGTCAAATCAACCCAGTCTGGCCATTCTCTAAAATATGACTGCTGTAAAAGTTAATCACAGTAACAGCTCTGTTGCCAGTAAGATTTTTCAAAAACGCTTGTTTTTGTACCGTGTATGGTAGGTTTATGTCATAAAAGGGTCAAGGTGGGTGTACTTAATACACTGGCAACTGAGTGTATTATTATCCTGATTCTTTGTGGTTATTATCTTTATTTTTCTCTTACAGAAACACCCACTCACTAACATTCAAATTCTATTTTTTTTTTCATTCAGGCTGTTCTAACCAGTCATAGTAAAAGAGAGAGAGAGAGAGAGAGAAAGAGAGAGAAAGAGAGTGAGAAAGCCACTGTTCTCAGGGCCTCCTTGTACACTCACATTGCTTGCTCACTCTTTTTTCTCGGACACTCTATAATTACTTTAATCCTTTTGATCTGTAAAATGGCTTTCCCTCCTTTCTGCTCATTCACTTCAAAAGAGTTTCACCATGTTTCCCATCATATGATTTCACCTCTACCTCGAAAAGCGCACAATGGGCCAATGCAAACTGAAATGGACACACACACACACACACACACACACACACACACACGTCTTGCTATCCATGCAAGAACCTTCTAATCGCATAATTATTAATGCAGCCAATGAATGCTATGCTAAACCTAAATCTATTTTATTTTGTATTTGTTAAAGTGTGGTTAACAATTTGAAATGGTTTGGAATAACACCACCATTGCTGTTAAATAGCAACATCTGGTCCACCTAGATTTGGTGAAAAAACAGCTGTTATCAGAAATGAAGGCTAAAAGGATTGTATGGTGGGAACTAACTGTGTATAATTTCTCCATGTTGTTGTCATACTGTTTATTTAATTCAAATTGTGACACATGTATCATTATTCATTATGCTCCCTACTTCATTCAACAGGAGCATCTTTAATTGACTCATATTGCTGAAGAATGATGATGGAATTGTGTTTGATGAAATAAAAGCAGTTCTGGCTATTAGACTCACCTCTTTGTACCCTACTATAAAGATAAGCATTATGCTCCTTTCTTGTGAGCTTTTTTTTTTAAATGCCTACTTTACTTAAGATATTTTCACAACTCTCTTATCTTTGCTACATTATCTAACTAAACAAAACATCTAATAATAATGAATGACATGGGTATAACAATGCTGGTGCACAGTCGACACAGGGTAAGAATACATGCAAGCTTATTTATATTTTGCCTGTGCCCATTGGTAAAACTTGCTTTCTGATTTTCCCAGCTCTCTGCCACAAAAACACAAACAGCTACATGGTAAGAAATAGGAAGAAAACAAGGTATAGATTTAGTCATTACCCCTCCAGCTCATCCCCAAACACAGCACTTCCAGTGCAGTTCCACAATAAGCCATGACCTCAGCTGAGACAATGTACAGTCTTGGGAAAAATAAAGTACATCCTCCTTCGATTCTATGTTTTCATTTATCAGGGTGTAAATAACAATTGTGTGGTCACTGCCAACTTCTATAATCAAACCTGACAACAAAAAACACAGCAGATTTCAATATGTAGTCATTTTTTCCCAAAAAGTAACCAAAGTTCAGAATCCAGTTGGGAAAAAATAAGTGCATCCTTCCCACTTCCCCATTTACTAAGAGAGTAATTAGCAGCTAGGTGTTATTAATGAAATGCACAAGATTAGCTAATTACCAAGAAATGTGACTACCTCTATAAGAGCAGAAATTTTGGTGTTCTGGAGCACTCAGGTGTGTGTCTACATCATGCCAAGAAGAAAGGACATCATCCGTGACCTCAGAGAAGCAATTGTTGCTGCTCATCAATCTGGGAAGGGTTATAAGGCCATCTCCGAAGAATTCACCATTACAAATGGAGAGCCTTCAAGACAGTTGCCAATCTTCCCAGAATTGGGCATCCCAGCAAATTCAGTCCAAGGTCACACTGTTTAATGCTCAGAGATAGAGCTACAGCAGTTACTAATCATCAGTTATAATTCCTGTTCCTATATCCACACACTATAATTATTTAAGAGAGCAAGGGTGCCTGGTCTGAGAGCACGGAACAGTGTTAGTGAGCACGCTTATTAACAGAGAGTGCATGCTGTTGTGAATTGAGCGCACACAAAACTATTTGTATATCTGTTCTGTGCACGTTCAGCAATGACACACACTCACCTTTGCTGTTATTTTTAATTGTGTTATTTAACTAAGAGTTTTAAATGGCTTTTTTAATTTTATAGTGATCCTGTGGTCTAATATACTGTACAACTGCATCATGCTTTGATCACAAACAGCATGTTTTTTCAATTGTATATATTTTTATTATTATGTATATAATGTATTACATTATATAAACAATAACAATTTAAAAATTAGTGTATACTTTTTGCCCCCAATACCCCCCATGCTTTTAAATGCTGCCAATTAGCCATAATATAAAGAAGACACCATCTGCTGAAATTCAGGATCAAACAAATTTGCTGGAGGAAACCAGTTCAATCCTCCGTCTTCATTATTTTATCATATCAAGGCACTTTGAAGAGAATAGAATCGAGCAAAGTACAATAAAAGTGTGTACATCATGTTGGACTTGTAATTACACTCAGAGATAATGCTGAGATTTTACTCACCACTATGTCTCAGAAATAACTTGCTTTCAGGGAAACCCATACAACATCTTAATGTTCTACACTGGTTTGGATGTAGAAAGCTAAACTGTGTGTAGCATCAATGCCAGCAAAATATGACTAGAAAGCATGTGATTGACAAATATAGAGATAAATGCTGGCAATATACTCGTAACCTGCTTTAAATATGGAAGATGCTGGCATTTTTGCTCATGTTTATTTTTAACGTCACACACTGTGTTTTGAACTTTCCCAAGTTCCCAAGTGATAGTTCAATGAAAACATGTGCACTTTTATAAGCTGTAATCTTGTAATTAGCATAATTCTGATATGATGTAATTGCACTATAAAAAATAGAGTAAAACAGAAAAACAAACTAGAACAGAATAGAACAGAGTGGAATTGAGTAGACTAGACTAGACTAGACTAGACTACAGTAGTGCTTGCTGAGGTAGTCCAGTATATCTTTCTGTTCAAAAGATGCAGGCATTTCTCATGGCAAACTGGGATGACATGGCATTAAAGGAATGTTTTGTGTGGCATGATGGTGCAGCAGATAATGTTACCACCTGACAGCTCGAGAGTTCAGTCTTGTACTCAGATTACTGTTTGTGTGGAGTTTCAAGTGTTCTCTCTATGTTGGTATTGAGAGTCTCTGGGTTCTCTGGAGTCTTCCCACCTCTGAAAAAATGCCTGTAGGTGGTTTGGCTATGCTAAACTGTCCCAAGGTGTGAATGAGTACATGCATGGTGCTCTGCAATGGACTGGCATTCAATTCAGTTTGTATTCCCACCTGCACCCAGTGTTCCTGAGATAGACTCGGGATCCTTAACAAGATAAAGGGGGTATTGAAGATGAATGAGTGAATGAATGGACTAGAATAGCACAGGACATTTTTAAAAGTCTGCTTTTATTAGCTCCATATTACATGCCACTCCAGGTGGGAGCTCAGTAATGAGCTCATGCACATCTCTTTCCGTGTGATTTGGAGCGGATCCCTGGTGACATTTATCCCTGTTTATTATGCAATGATGAGCCCTCAGATAATCGCACTTCATCCGCTCAGCCACAACATTCATTAGAGATGACCTTTGGAAGCAGCAATTAGCCAGGAAGGCTTCACTGTGGCAAAACAAAAGCCGAATTAACAGCATTTAAGAGGATCTCAGCGCAGGAATGCGTTAGTGGCACCGAACATAATCAGCAGGATTAAATATAACATGGCAGCATCGTTCATTAAAGAGCTAATGATGCGCCAACAATGATGAAACAGAGCAGCTTACAGCATGCAATTCTATTATAAACCTGTTGCAGAACTTTATAATGAAATACAAACACAGGCGCCCTAATAAATGTGGTACTGCAATAAATAATAAAACACAAAATAGTAAAACATCCTATTAATCTTGATCAGAGATGGTTAGCTAATCCGTGCACTGAGCAACATTGATCCAGTGTCTTTAGAACAAGTCAAAAACACATTAACAATTTTGTCTGTACAATTTTGCATACATTCACTGACATGGGCAAGTCATTTTAACCAAAGTAACTTAGAAATCTAAGCTGTTAAAGCAAATGATAGCGTAAGAATAGAACTCAAGACGAGATGCTACAGTCAAAGATGACGATGATGACAGAGACAGAGCAAGATCATGAGAGAGAGAGAGAGAGAGAGAGAGAGAGAGACGGTAGGCGTGACAGAAGTATAGCCCCCTCATTGCAATTTTTGTGGCTGCATGCTAATAACAAGGATACAGGAAGATAAATGTTAAACACAGGGAATTCTCCTAATCACTATTTATCCGGTAGGATTTAATATAAAGCTGTCTGTTTAACTTCCAAACTGAGGTGACACTGCAGCATAAACAGACCTGATTAACTTTAGATTCAGAAATTTTTAAGCATCTGTTTCTATCCACAGAGATCATGTTAGGTATAAATGAATTTGAAAATAGTACCTTTCCACTGGTGAGTTTTAATAAAGTCTAATTTTTCATTTATAATAACTGGTATACAGTATATTCTAAATATGTGAGCCCAAACAGTCAATTTACACAACAACAAACAACAACTTAAACTCTCACACATGGGACTGAAAGATGAGAGGATGGAAGTGAATGCTGTTCCAGTAATCTTAGTCATACTAAAAAAGCTACCATAATCAAATTTATTGGTTGTAATTTATGCACGGATACCTTTAGGACCTAAAGGCATTTTTGGAAATAGAAGCGAATCCAACAATTTTGAATAATTACCCAAAAAAGAAAAAAAAACTAAACCCAATATTTTATTTCACTTCTCATAATTGAGCAATTTTATAGTATAAACAAGCTCACATCCAAACTGTTCTGAACTATTTTAAAATGTCATTTTTATGCTTTTCATCCAAACAACCCCAATGGATAATAATAATAATGACCATAGTAATGCCACAAAAAAAAAAGCAGTCTAGCTAAAGTCAAAACCAGAAAATGACCAGAACTAACTGCAAGAATGGAGTCCATGCATTGTAGCGCACATGCAAGACTTTACGAAGACAAAAAAGCTTTTGTCTAAAGTAGTAAAAGTTGCAGGGTAGTACACATTTTTGGAGAAAAGTAGTAAGATATAAGATAAGTCCTTCACTAGCTGTGCTAAGTGCTTTTGAAGCTGTAGGTGGTTATCCGGGGAATACTGGGCACAGAGCAGGAATGCGGCACCAGTCCATCCCAGACTGGGATTCACACCTATGGGCAGTTTAGTGCAACCAATCCAACAAGTGTTTAATAATTGTTTGGACAGTTCCTTTGGCAACCCAAAGGAAAATCCACACAAATACAGGAAGAACAAATAAAACTCCACATACACAACATAAATCGAGCTCGGGATTGAGCCAGGGACCGGGGATGGTGAAAAAGTTGAATAGAAATTAAAAATTTCTATATTAAAAATTTCTATTTAATAATTAACTCATTTCTTTTGTAGGGTAACTATTGCACCTCCTGCCACATAAGCGATGATTAATCATTTTTACCTGAAATGCCCTGTTTCTCTCTGGAAACTTTGTGTACTATAGAGCAGAACTGAACAATGATCAGAGCGAGCTGTCAGTAAGGAAGACAGGAGCCAAACTGGGACATTCATGTCAAAAATGTGGTACAAATCTTTGTTTATACCCACAGTAGGAGTACAGCAAGGATATCTATTACATCAAAACTTTAAAAATAGATACTCTTAATAGTTTTATTTGAACAGAAGGTTATAAGTTCAAACGTCAAGACTGACAGAAAGCTGCTACTGGGCCTCTGAGCAAACCCCACTCATTTTAACTTCATCTTAACTCTTTGCTTTCACTGTATTCTTGTGAGTCAATTGGGATAAAAGCTTCTGCCAAATGATCACATAAATTAAACAATTTCATGATAATAAATGGTAAAAGCTTGACCTCTAACCTTTTGGCCGTTAGTAACCAACTTTTTAATAATATAGGCGATGAAAATGTTCACCTCTACGGTTATCATTGGTATTCAATTAAAGTGAGTGGCTTTCTTCACACTTATTTGAAAAAGCAACAACTTTATAGCAATTAAATGATCTCAGAAACAACAAAATGACTAGGATGCTATTGGGTAATTAATCCCCAAACTCCCACGAGACACTGGTGGGTGCAGATTTACGTTCCTCTTATCAATGCATCAATACATTTCTTATTAGTTTCCAAGTAGTTTTACTGTAGCTACTGAGTATGTCATTGTAGTTACTGAATAATGTGTTGGTAGTTTAAGAGGTTAACCCTTCACTGCACATTGTTGCCATATGGCAACAATTTACAAACTACCCCCTTTATTTTTTATTTTAATTTTGAAATATATTTTTATTTCTTGAACTAATTCAAGTAATAAAAAATCCATAAAAAATAAATAAATAATTCATGCAGTAGAGGGTTAAATAGCTGGAAACACACGAATTTCTGTTGAAACAAAATTTTAAAAAAGGCAGATGACAACATGTTTTGAAAAAAATTATGAGTAACATTTTATCTGAAGCTTGTATTCATAAATCAATATAAATATGCTCATAATGCTTTGTAAGTTGGTAAGGATTCTTTGTAAGCATTTTATTTCACAGGTCATAATTCACAGGTCGTTATTAGTTATAAAGGTGGTGCAGTACATCAGATGGTGTTGTGATGAATAGTGACACTTGTATTACAACATAATTAAGTTATCAAGGAATTATATATAATATTATTAGAGCTTTTTGCGACAATATTATAGTGTATGAAAATGCTTACGTGGAAACATTACCAACTTATAAAAAAATGATAAGTGCAGTTATGATGATTTATGACTATGGGATGCATGCTTGTTGTGTAGTCTAAAAGTAGTTCTCCGTAAGGAATCCATGCATGTAGAGGATCAATGAGGCTGGCGTGTATCAGTCTCTCTGTCATTATAAGCTCATTAGTGTTGTCCTGACAATTTAATGAGCAGAAGTTGGTCTGCCTCTGGCATCCTTAATTAGCCAACTTATCTGATGTCTGAGAAGAACCAGAGTGAATGCTTTATCAGGCAATCTCTAGGCATCCAAGACAAAAAGCAGGGCTCATTACATGTATACGTATGTGCATACCATAGCCATACCATAGCAAGTGTAGATCAGGGGTATTCAACTACAACTTGTATATTTAGCAGCTGGGTCCAGATGTGGACCACAGTCTGCCAGTTAACTCCTGATATAGATGGAAACATAAATAAAATTGTTCCAAAAATGTATTTATTGGGATAAGAAATACATTTCGTTAGCCTCATAAAATAATTGCCTAAGTCATGTTTAACCAAATATGACTTGGGCAATTATGCTATGAGGCTAACGATTTGTCTTCACAGCCTAAGAACTGGTCAAGATGTCTAGATTTCTGCAGATTAGCAATGTGAAATTGAAACATTAGCTACAATTTGTTGCAAAGTCTATCTAGCTGGCTTTTTCCTGGCATAACAGTATGGCAGGAAAAAGAACACATCAAAGCAATCCCAGATTTAGACCACACAGTGTTAACATCAAGGGCCACTCCAACCAATCTTGGACACCAAACAAGTGTGATTGCTTTAATTATTTTTGTATTTAAGGACACTGGAGTGATTGTGGGCTGTGTTTGAAGGCACTGTTCACTATCTCACCAGAAACGCTACTACTTACGAGTCGGCTTTGTAACATACAGCTGTGAAAACTGATCTATTAAACACAAATATGAATTCAGAGCAACACTGTTTGTGATGTTTACAGCTACAACATCACAAGCATTGGTTATGCATTTAAAGCAGGACCGCATCAACATTTTTGTGAGCGACAAACATTTTCTTAAAGCTACTTATTTTTAATGTATTATTATTTATTCTACCTCTTAAAACTGATAACCTAGACTCTGAAACTACAGTAAGCCTATAATATGATGCTTATAGGAAAAAAGTGTAGTGTAAAAATGTATAGTGTACTACCGTCTGTTGCGATAGTATTATTTTATAGTTCACGCAGAACGAATGAAATGACGGGCCTCATGTTTGCCTTTTCTAATGATGCTTTAGTCACAGGCAATGTGAGGTGGGATATATATCCACATTTGGAAATACATTTTGCTATGTGGTTCTTTGTTTGTATTCCTACTTTCTTGTGCTATAATTAGTCATCTTCTTACTTGTCAATCCTACACATCGCAAATTACACAAACAACAGCTAATCAGGAGCCCAAACTCAGGCCTTAGAGCTTCAGCCCCACCTAGCCCCTATTATAATCCGGGTCTGCATCCAAGCCTATTTAACAAATCAGAACCAGGACAAAATATGCTATACTCTCCAGAGTTATTTTGCAGTCTTTAACCAGGTAAATTTGAGAAATATAATCTTAGTCCAATAACTTTATCGCTAAACATTAAATAAATGATACCAAAGTTAGCATGGTGTGATATTAGCCCGAATTGTGATGGACAGATTGTGATGGGGCATATCAAAAGAAATTGGAGAGCTCTTTGCTTGAATTTGTGAGGTGTGAAATGTCAGCATTTTAACTCACATTGACCAAACAGAAAGTGGCCTTTGTTGCATTGTTTCATTATGTTGCATTATGTTGCATTGACATGTGAGAAAAAAAACCAGGGGAATTATGACAGGAGAACTGGTCACTCTGATATTTCTTTTGAAAATTATCATGACCAGGTCTTCAAAGATTAAAAAAGTGGAGACAGTTTCTCACAAGCAAAAGTGCATGACTAGCAGACGAGTAGCCAGTATGCTACAGCATTACTAAGTAGTGTAGTATAAATAGTACACCACTGCATGTATGCATCTAGCATAAGATTTTCTTTCTTTGCGAAGTCTTGCCAATACCTTCCACTTTGCTAACTAGGATCCCTTGTTATTCTATGTTTGATTACTCTTTGGACTACCAAAATATTTTAAGATTGATGTCTTACTCTGTGTATCCTTCGCCTGCTGTTTCACTCGGATTTTTGAATTGTATATTCATAAATACTATAGTGATCCAGATAAGTGAAAAGACTCATTTGCCGGTTTTGCCGTTTCTTTTTATTCACGTAATCTTTCGTGAAAACCCGACTTGGGCTCCGCTTCCAAAACAACCAAAAAACAGACTGAAAAGAAAAAAAACACTTCTCCCATTTTCCCCCCAAAAACCCCACCCACGCATGAGTGCGCAGACTCGTTCTTCAGAAGAACTCATACCACATGAACAGAACATACATGGCTTAACTCACACCTGACAGAACATAACACACTTCTCAGACTTGTTACAATACTCTGCACATGGATCTTCACACTTCTCCTGAGTCTTGTTCATTACACAATGTTAATTCCATCATCACTTTTCATTTTGTCACATTGTTTTTCTGATGCAGACACCATATTTTAGACAAAACTTCTGGGAATTTCTATCAAATTAATTTGAAGTGAAAGATGGCTAAAAAAATAGCCACTTTACTATGGAACAGAATAAGTGGTACTTTGACAAAGTCAGTAAAATAGACTGTGATCCTTATGTGTTTTCCCCTGGACTGCTGATTCCTCATACACTGGCAGGAAATGTAACAAATTTGTGTTTTCCTGATATATTATCTCACTCCTCTCACTATTATTGAGAGTGTCTCAAAGCATTTAAGAGCACAGAAGCTGAGCAACTCAGCAACTTCAGGTCTGTGGGGATGAAGGGGCATAAAGTCATTATAGGGAGAGAAAGTCGATATCAGCTAATTGACTACATTTTGATAAACTTAGCAATACTTGCTGCCGGCATAAACTCCCCAGTTGTCCCATAATGTAGCTAGCTAGCTAATATAGCCATGAGGCAGCATGACAGGGAAGATCTACTATACTATTGCTTGCTGAAGATACATTGTATGTAGCCTAGTGTATAATGGCAGCACAGATACAATATCATTGACGCATTCAGTTCTTTATTCTGTCCTGACCTGATTATGCAGTGTCATACAAAACATCAGAACTTAATGCTGCTTTTGGTGGTGTTGATCCACTGAGCATAACATCCAAACAACTCCTGAAATTAGACATCAAGTGCAATCTCTTAAATATTTAAACATACTGTACATACATCATATGGCTTAGTTATGTATGTTAATGTATTTCTGATTTGTATCAGAATGGCCCAGTATAATTAGGAGTAGCTCCCTTGAACTTATAATGAAGAAGGGATGAAAGCTGAAGGTTCCTCTCTGAAGGTGACCCCTAATTAGGAGCAACATTGCTCGTTTTCCTTAAGCACTGTCCTTACATGACTCTCTCATTTATTATTCCATTAGTCTCTGTGATTTCTTGCTCACATTTGCCTTATCTCCTCTTTTTTTTGTTGGACACAGCATTACTCCATTCACATTTTCCCCTTAAATCTTTCCAAACCTCCACTCTGGCATCTCTCTCTCTCTCTCACTGCGTGAAAGGCCAGATTGCATTAAGCCCTAATGGCTGGATTAGAAGCTTGCCAAAAGCTGTGCGTCCCATTACCTCCTCCTCTCTCAAAGATATATTCAGTAATAACCAGCATTTAGTGGACATTAAAGCACCTGCAGCCTTCCGCCAGCCAGATACGATGTCCACTGAAAGAGCCTGATTACTGAGTGTTATTAGTGCTTTCACAGAGTGCTCACTTCAGGGACGGGCAAGAAATTTCTGGCAGACGGTTGTGAGAAAATGAGGGGAAAGAACAGAGAAACTGTGATTCAAGTAATGTGGGGATTCACAATTAGCACCACGTATACATTTCACTTACTCGTGATTGGGAGATGTGTTATTATTAAACACATATAGAATAATATTGCTATTTTACTTACATTACTCTTTTTTAAGTGCATTGACTTAGTGTTACTACTAGAACTTGAACAATTTCCAGAAATTTTCCAAACACTAGAATGCACTAGGATCTTGATAGTCACTGTTTTCATTGTTCATGAAGTATAGTCTCAGTGGTTAAGGGACTATGTGTATTACCCAGTATTCATTATGAACATGTATGTTTTAAGCCTGAAAAGTAGCATTTAGTTGGTTTATAAATGTAAAACATACACTATGGTCAAAAGGTATATGGAAATCCTGACCATCATACCTCATCATACCTCATACTATGAGCTTATTAAACATTCCATTCCAAAACCATGGGCATTAATATAGATTTGGTAGGTTGGAAGGCTTTCCAAGTAGATTTTGTGGGGATTTGTGCCCATTCAACCACAAGAGCATTAGTGTGTTCGGAAACGGATGCTGGCCAAAACATTCCAATTCATGCCAAAGATGTTTAATGAGGTTGAGGTCAGGGCTCTCTGCAGGCCAGGCCAGGTTTTTCCACATCTACCTTGGCAAACCATGTTTTTATGGATCTCACTTTGTGCACTGTCATGCTGGAACAGGTCTGGGCCACTTAGTTCCAGTGAAAGGAAATCTTAATGCTACAGCATAAGAATATATTTTCGACAATTGTCTTTTCACTATCAATGACTTCTGGCCATATAGTGTACATATTAGGGATGTAACTTAATTCAAATAATTTGTAATTATATGAATCGTGTGGAATGAACAGAGAACTTGTTCTAAACAGATACAGATATGAAAAGGTGGCATATTATCAATTTTTTAGAAAGCTTGCCAGCTTGTCAGATCTGAAGCTCAGAGATCAAAGAAAGACCACATTCATTAACATAAATGTGCAGAGGTGAGCAATGCATTTACAGCACCCTTAGTAACTGCCTGGTCAGAGTTTTTGTGGGTTAAATTAGACTACTAGTGGTCCTGGTAGATTAGGGTCCTGGTAGATCCAGAGCCAATCCTAGTAACAGGCACAAGGTAAGAGAATCCACCCTGGTTGGGGTGCCAGTCCATTGTCAGACGTAAGCTGCTAATACAGAAGACACTTTGCCATTCCTTTCAGAGTCTCTGTTCTTTCAAGGCAACTGGGCAAGAACATTTTACCTAGGAATGTAGGTCAGGTCTTTGCACCTGAAAATGACTTAGTAGAACAACTTGAAATCAAAATAATAAGAAACCTTAAGCTTATATTTATGACAAAGTAGACAATAGAAAGTCAGTGCAGCAAACCTGGAACAGAATTTTTTTGGAACACTGCTGATTCACGGTGTTCGACTCCTGGGGTCTCATTTATCAGAGCGTGTGTAGAAGTAGATCTAATTCTGAGCAAGAGAACTGCCAGTATGCACTAGAAGATTGGCATTTATCACATATGCGTATACACAGTTGTACCCAATGGGTGCTGAAAACTTCCACACATTCAAAATTGCATTGCTAACACACATGCACACTTAAAATAATGCCCCGAATCACTATATATGGTAAACAACTTCCCTTTAAAAGGATCATTTTATGGCTATGTGTGTGCAATCTATTACCTTAATCATATTTGGAAAAACCTCTGATGACATAAAAATGACCCAATATTATTTTCCCCATGGTCCTTTTCACTGCCATATTTGGAAATGTGTGATATATAGTATAAATAGTGTCAGCTATATAAATACATGCATGACATGTCATTATTTAGCTTATAATTGGTTGGGTAATTCCAGACCTGTCTCCAATTTCTTGTTAAAATGTGCCCAAGCAACAATAAAATCAAGAAGAAAACACTTGGATGTTGTTGTGTACACAAGACATAAATGAGATCCCTGGGTATTTAGGGTTCTTACTGCATACAGTTCTGATTCTTATCGGAGCAAAGCTCTTCCTGTAACAAGTTTTTTTTTCTTATAGCCCTGTATCTGTAATCTGATGTAAGTTTAATGGTGTGGGTGGCTGGGGTCACAGGCAATGTAGAGATGTAGTGTGGCATTCCTATAGGCAGGGAGTGGGAAGTCTGATTGCCTTTGAGGCAGTCTGAGTGATCTTTTGCAATCTGATCTTGTTACTGACAGCACAGAGAAGCCATAGAGGAACAGTGGTTCGATTATACTGTGGTAAAAGAGGAGAGCATGAGGCTGAACAGACAGGGGGCTTTGTCTTTTCATATTATCAAGAGTCTTCGTTGGCAGAGTTATCTGATGTTGGTAGTGTGTCAGGCAAAGGCCAGCTTATTGTCCAGTCTGATGCCCAGATATTTGATGGATTCTACAAGTTCAACCTGTTCTCCTCTGATGGATATGGAACTACTCTGATTTGGTTGAGATGCAGATAAAGTTCTTTACTTTGGGAGATGCTGAGTTGTCTTCACACCAGTTTGTGAAGTGATAGATGGTGTCCGATAGGCACACAGAAAACTATTGTCATTCAGGTGTGTTAGATAGTTGCATTTGAAGTATTTAGAGAAGTACTGAAAAAGATGATGGAAAATTTTCAGCTGGAGATTGCAAACTTCCAATGTGAAATATATTGCCTATAAATATTGTTTCTGTACCATCTTGTCTCTAATTTCCATTTTGATTAGAACTGCAAGCTGTGTCGGCACTGATATCAGTTTAATTCACAACATGACTCTCCCATGTAACAGGAGTAGCAGAGAAGTATGTCAGAGTGGTGCAGGACATGTATGAGAGGAGCAGGACAGTGGTGAGGTGTGCTGT
>CM074950.1:21022513-21050617 GCA_037577455.1 Pangasius macronema
GGTAATAAATGAGGATATGAAGCTAGTGGGTGCAAGTGTTGAGGATGTAGAAGATAGGGATAGGTGGAGAGTGATGACTCGCTGTGGCGACCCCTGAAGGGAAAAGCCGAAAGAAGAAGACGACTCTCTCAAGTAACAAAGCTCAATATATTTTAGATATGGAGTATATTTTAGTGGGCCTTACCTGATGATAAATATCAGATTTATCAATAAGTGCGTAAAGCATTTGCTTTGTGCCGAAGCGTGAACATATCAGGGACTCATTTTGGGTGCAATATGTGCAAGTAACCATATTGCTCAGCCATCACATCTGCTAAACTGCAATTCCTTTCCAGGTCTGATTTGGTAATTTTAGACAAGTTGCACATGATTATGCGTACATTAGCAATCTGCTGGAAATAAATTGCAGCACAAACACAACTTTTAAACTGAATTTGAGAACATAACAGAACACAGAAAGACATGTTCTAGCATATGCATTTTTCTCAATGGATAAAAGCATTTATTTATTTATTTATTTATTTATTTATTTATTTATTTATTTATTTAAGCTTGGAGCAGATTGTAGAGTAAACTGATTATTTGCTTTGAATGCATATTCTGTAGATCAATACAGGCAGTGTTTGCATTTCCTGTTATCGTGCATAACCCAATCGATTATGTCCTGTTTCCCAAAGGTGGGTAAATGTATATACTGTGTCTTTTTATTGACGTGTATACTTGAATTCAGATCAAGCTCTTTAATGAGCATCAAAATACAGACCAACTGGGCAGTTAAACATAAATCTTCATCTGTGTTTTTATCTTCAGGGTTATGGATCTGGAGCCTATCCCTGGAAAACATCGCAGGGCATCACACATTTCAGCCAATCCACTTTCTCATGTAAACACGAGAGATCCAAAACTTGATCGAACCTTTCTCTGATTGCGATTGTCCGTTTTAAAATATTGCAATAAATGATTTTATCATCCAGAATGATTAACCTAAAAAAAAAAGACAGGAAAAGGAGCATTTCCACCATTTCAGGTTTAAATACATTACATTACTCTGATGTTTCTTTGAAAGCTTCTAATGGCAATGTAATATTGTGTAGGGAGAATAATATTGTTATATTGCACATGCCTACCTGCACAGTTCGGAATCTGAGCTCAGGATCAAATCATGGATACTCGAGCTGTGAGGGAGAAAACTGGCCATCACTGTGCTGCCCCTTCAAAAGCATATTCATTATAATCACTCCAGAAACATAATAAAATAAATCCACATAAATCCACAACATAATATGCAGTGAGGAGAAATAAGTATTAGGACACTTTTGTTTTTGTTTCTACTTCCAGTGCATATATCCACTTCAATGTTGCCCCATTCCTCTTGGAAAAATCATCTTCAATTCCCCAAGGTCCTCCATAAATTTTTAATGAGATTCAATCCAGGAGATTGACTAGGCCTTGCAAGACCTTCTTGATTATTTTTGCTGTTTGATGGTTGCTGTTTACCTCCATACTTCACTGTGTGTATGATGTTCTTGGGATCATATGCACAATCTTTCTCCAAGCGTGACAAGCTAAATTATTGCCAGAGAGGTTTATTTTTGCTTTGTCTGACCAGTGTATATTGTTCCAAAGGAGTTCTGATTTATTTAAATGCTTCTTTTGTTTTAGCAGAGGAGTTATGGGTGTGGTGTAGGAATGGAGATGATTATGGTGCAGTTCATTACTTATTGTTCTCTGTGTAACTGTTGTTCCTGCTGCTTTCAGGTGATCTTGCAACTCTTTCTGAGTGACAGCTGGTTTCTCTCTTACCTTCTTTATCATCAGTCTGAGAGCGCATTGTGAAATCTTGCCTGGCGCAGCTGTCCAGAGATGATTTATTTGTTGTTCCATCAGCATCAACTTTCCACCTGCATATTATTGAACCAAATGTACTGACAGGGATGTTTGAAGTCTGTGTTATTTGTGCTGGCTCTGTAGCTTTTTCCATTCAAGTCTTTTTTAATGTTGTCCCTGAGAACTTTACAAACCTACCTGACCTTCACCATGATTTCTAATGGCTGTGTTATATCATCCCAACCAGTGGCAACGTTTTTATATTGACACCAATTTACAAAATAATTAATAGTGTCTGAATGCTTTTTTCCTATTAATTTCCCTTAAAAAATTTAAACATTTATCTTTGTTTATGCTTACAAATGCACGTTTTTGTTCATATCCATAAGTATAAAGACATTATGTGCGTAAATTTAAAGTGGATATATGCACTGAAAGTATATTGAATAATTAAAAAAAAAAGTCTCTGAATACTTATTTCCTCTCAGTGTACAAGAGACATGACTAAGACACTAAAACTAGGCATTATGTACTAGAAAAGAGGAACACTGTTAACGGGGAATCACAAGTACTAGGATAGACTGGTTTACATACAGGAGTATACACTGCCTATTAGGAGTAATGCTAGAAAGAAGTTGCTACTCCAGACTGATCTAAATGTGTTCTAGTTCTTCCAATCTGGAAGACATGGGGATAAATATTTGTCTGTGTATACTGTATTTGATTTCTGCAACTTCACATGGCCGTTTTTTTTAAAAAAAGGGGGGGGGTGTTAGCATGAATTGACATCCTTATATTACTAAAAACAGCTCCTCTTAAGTAATTAAAGCACGTAACTCCGAGAACTAGCAAGTTAGCTAACCACAGAAGAGCTACTATATTGTGTCAATAAGTAGCCATGTTCACATTTCCAACTTCCAGATTTTCTTTGAGTTTGTGAATATTCAGATTTATCAGGTGCAAGTGAAAGCAGGTGGAAATCAAGCAGTACAACAGAACAGTAAACAAAAGACCTCTGAGACACATACCCACATACCATCTGTTATTCACCTCTCTAGTGACAGTTTCAATACAGTCCAGATTCCAGGTTGCAGCAAACTAGGCAAGGCAGTCTGACTTTGCTAACAGATGCACTGTCTGGCATTTTTCAAATTTATAAACTGAGGTAAAGTGAGATAAGTAAATGTGGTAAAGTAAGGTAAAACAAATGGGTCAGTAGTCAGAACTGCTCTGAGGGATTGAAATATTTTTTATTTACTTTTACCCCATTTTATGGAATGGGGTTCACATCAGAATTAGATACAGATTTATTTAAGCTTTAATTCACTATAACAGTAAGAGTCTTTTAAACAGTCTGAAAGATTCCAGAAACTGATGTAAAGACATTTAGCAGTTTCTGATTGGCCAATCGAATATTTAGGAGTTTATTGGGAGTGCAATTGTGGACGTATTTAAGGGCCTACCTTCAGAGCTAGTGACATTCTGCCCTTGAAAGCATGTGAAAATCCAAGCGACTCAGCCAAGACCTGAGAAAAAAAAATTGTGGGTACGTCTGGTTCCTATTTCCAAACAACTGAAGGTACCTTGAGCATCTGTAAAAACAATTGTATGCAAATATAAAAATCTTGAGACCAGACACAAATTTGGTCTGAAAGGTTCAGCTGAATCCCAAGAGAACAACAAAGGAACTGGTGAGAACCATGGTGGAACCATGGCCTAAAAGGTTCTTATGCAAGGAAGAAGCCTCTATGCCAAGGCCGGCATAAAAAAAGCCAGACAGATGTTTGCAGGTGATCACCAGGATGAAGACCTAGTATTGGAGTGGCCATTTCAAAGCCCTAACCTGTATCCCATAATAGATTTGTGGACTGAGCTGAAAAAGCATGTTCGTGCAAGGAGGCCCACAAACCTGCTGGAGTTACACCAGTTCTGTCAAGAGGAATGAGCAAATGAATTCCAGGGAAGTATTGTGAAAAGCTTGTGGAAGGCTACCCCAAGCATTTGATTCAAGTTAAGCAATCATAAGGCAATGCCACCAAATACTACAACAAGGTGTATGTAAACATCTGACACACTGAACATCTGATACAGTAAATAAGTTGAAATAAATCTCTTGGGTGCTATTTTGAAATGACTTATTATGGAAATAGAGACCCTAATTAACGTAACATAGGAAACATGAAATGTGTGGAGTTTGAACGGCTTTAGCCTGTATGAAAACTTTTGGCCTGAACTGTAGGACTGGGCCTTGTTTGCTAGAAAGCCACTCTTGGGCCCTTGAGAAAGGTCCTTTAAGCCTTTTCTCATCATTGGGTTTGACAGCATATTATAAATAGGAAATATGAACTACACTCCTAGAAAAGCAAGGTTTCATCTAGTACCATCAAGGCGTTTGACCATTTGCGGCTTCTTCAGGCTCTGTATTGGACTAGTAAATATAGTTGGTCCACATGTTACCAGGTACATTTGGCCAAGGTATGGCACCGATTTGTCTACACTGTGTCTACACAGATTTGAGCCAAATCTGTACTCTATGTACACTATATTGCCATATCTTCAACATTGGCAGGAATTTCTCTTTTGGATCACTTTTGCCCAGATAAGAACACACAAGTGTGGAGCACGCGTGGCATGTGGCACACGTGGCACTTAGTATGATGAGGCATACCATAGAAAGTGTTCATGTGTGGGCTGGGACTGCTGGAAAGGGAATCGTGCAGAAGTCCATTCCTCAGCCTAGCCTAGGGATTTAAAAAAAAATTATGACTGTCATTTCTAGGCTGTCCAATAATTCATTTAATTTCTGAAAACTACTTGATAGTTGCGGTTGTATTGTTAATTTAATTATACTTAGATGTACAGTATATGTAAATGTGTACACATTTTATAGCTGAAAATCGACTCACAAATCCTGTTATCTCATATGTTGTCTAGAGACTAACATTAGCACTAAAGATTTCAGTTTAGTTATTTTTATTGTGGTATTTTTTATGTTTATTCACACAGTGTTACAGTGCAGAATTCTAGCAAAAAGATGTTACATAGAGAAAAATAAACTGCATATTGGCACCCCAGTTTATACTGCAACAGACGTGACCATGATGTTTGAACATATCTGCACTGATCGGTGCAGGAGAGCAAACAGCATTTTTAATCATTTTATAATTATCATTACAATTAAAATGATTTGTCCCCTGCCTTGTGCCCCAGACTCCCTGCGACCCTGTGTAGGATACAGAAAATGGATGTATGGATGGATGGATGGAATATACAGTATATGTTTGTAATCTGATTTTAGGTATATACCTATTTAAGAGATTTTGCTGATGTGAAACAGGAATTACACCAAAACACTGATCACATAACTTTTAAACATTAAATAATCCATACATTTTTGTCTTTTTCTTTTACTAAATAAGTCTTCATATTTTTGGAGATCGGGCCCAATTTCACTTAATGCTAAAATCTAAATGTCCTTGAATATGGACATTTTGACATTTTATGATTTTTACCTGAATATATTACTACTGAATATATTACCACATATCACATATTATAACTGGCGTTACTAGGACATTGTTATCTTATTTTTTATTCCAACGGTCTAAAGGTATCTAAAGCTAGATTAATGTATATTATAGAATAGTCTAGACTTGTAGTATTGGTGAAGGTGTAGTTTTTGGTTAAGATTGGGGTTCTACTGTTTTTTGTGTGTGTCAGCCATACAAAGGCCATAACTCAGGTCCAGATGCCACCTTTTTAATATGGCTCACTTCTAGTAGAGAAGTGCCTGTGTTGTGGTATTGCTGTAGCTGTACAGATGTGGAGTCATTAAATTTCTAATGTAACTGACTCCTGGTAGAGGTGTGGTTATTTTTCAGCCTTGGTCTTGCTATTCAGATGTGGGCCAGTGGACAACTGCTTATATGGCCCATATCGAAGACAAAGGAAATTTGCTGACTGATTGTAAGCTAGATCCATTTGACATTCAAATAACCATCACATTTATTCTACATTTGTTTGAAAAAGGCTAAGTTTAATTTTTGTGTTTATTCATACTAGTTTCTGTAATAAAATAACTGAAAATGTTCCAGGGCTGCTTTGCACAATCGCATCAGTTAATATGGGATGTAAATGTAGGGCTCTCAGCTGCATCTTCACGTCAAGTCTCTCATTGGAATTCTGCGAGATTCTTACTTGACAGACAGTCAGCAAGTCAGACATATTATACAGATGAGGTTAGTATTTGAACTACCAACTTTCTTTCTTGGGATACTTAATAAACACTGTATACTAATAAACCTTATGCACACTTGAAGTACATCCCTTGACCATCAACCCTAAACACTCAAGGCAGAACACACACTAAAAAGTCAGGCAGAAAGAAAGGACAGACAGAGTGACAGGAAAGGATAGAAAGACAGAGATAGCAAACAGGGTAGGAGCAGATGGTAATTTATCTTAGCTCGAGAAAAAGCTATCACATTACCGCCTTTCAGAGTTCAAACTAACCTGAGCAGAAGTGTGGCTGATGCATCTGGACATCTCTGCTCAAAGGTTTGGAGAAGAGAATGGCCTGTTAGAGTACTACAGGGAAATATTCCATTTATCCTCTTTGAATTGTCTTTGCTGTGGTGGAGGAGAGATATAGCACAGCTATGGCAAAGCATCACAGTGTAGATGGTGGGATTTTCTTTTAAAAGTTTTTTCGTTTTAAGTTTTTGAAAAATGCAAAGATTTGTAGGCCTTTTAAATTTATATATATATAAAGTTGTAAAGTTGGGAGAGAAGTGGGTAGCTTTACTGTCTCACAGCTCCAAAGTCCCAGGTATGATCCTGAGCTCAGGTTTCTGTCTGAGTGGAGTTTCTGTTCATGTTCTCCCTCTGTCTGTGTGGGTTTCCTTACGGTCTTCTCCAAAAACAAGCTGGTAGGTGGATTGACTATGCTAAATTGTGTCTAGGTGAAAATGTGCGTATGCATGATGCCCTGTGATGGATCTCGTGTATTAGGTTGTATTCCTGCCTTGCGCCCAGTGATTCTAGGATGGGCTTCTACTCCATTTCAGCCCTGACCAAGATTTCAGGTTACTAAACACGATTGAATGAGTAACTCAATAATTCAGGAGTCAGAACTGCTATCAGATTATTTGTATACGTCCACTAAAACGATCTGAAATTAGCTGAACTCTAATGTTTCTTCACATTCCCAAACCCAGGTTACACATTCAAATTAATCTGTAGTAAAATAAAATGTGAAGTTAGCTGTCTCTGTAAAATATATTTGTTTATCGAGCACGTTCTCTCTCAGCCTTTAGATGAGTGCGTAGTTTATGTATTGTGCCATCTTGCTAATCGTAACAAGCGGAAATGTGAGGCAGGATGAATGTGTGTACACAGAGTGTGAAGTTTATTAGGACCAATTCACAGATCATCAACATAGTCCATAGCAGGGGTCAATGAGGAAGCAGGCAGCATTAAACAAAGGAACTCCATCAAAATCCTGATCATGTTTATGACACTAACCACCAATTAACAAATGAGCTAACCATTAGTCTTCATTAGAACAGTTATAACCTTCTCCTTCGTATTGACTGTTCTTTGTGCACAATCATTGTTTCAAACAAGTTTTCTTGGCGATTGTGGCTTGAAATCTAGCAATAATTCTTCTATGAAATACTAGCATTTGGAATATATTCAGAATTTTTTTAACCTGCTTTTCAGGTTATTAAAATCAAGCAGGCAGGAACAAGTGTGTGTACAGTGTGTACAATGGTCTGCCTGTGGCAACATCAGGAAAATGATGTAAACCAAGGTCTTCTGAGTAATTTCTCTCAACCTTGTTAGAAATTCCTCCCTTTTAGCTCTCTGAAATATGGCACCTAATATGCTGCTGGGTGTTTTTGCCATGTGTTAATCTGAACTTGTGTGAGTGTGTGGTTTTGTAAGAGATAAAGGATATTTCATTTCAATTCAGTTCGATTAAAGTTGCATAGCTCTTTTAATAATAGACAGCTTTACAGAAATATGTAAATTACAGATATAAATTTTAAATTTATAAATTTGTTGCTAATGAGCAAGAGGCAACAGTGGCAAGAAAAACTCCTTGAGACAACATGTGGAAGAAACCTTGAGAGGAACCAGACTCAACCCATCCTCATCTGGGTGACACCAGATAGTGTGAATTTCTCTTCTATAACTACATAATTAAAAAAGTGCTAATTGTGCGAACAGGAACTCATGAGTATGAGCATCAGAGTCATTTCTGAATTCATTATAGCTTTAACTTAAAGTCTATTGTATCGAGATGAAGTTATTAACTGTTCAGTGATGGAGACTTGAGTGCACACTGTTCTTAGCAATTGCAGTCTGGAGGCTATCCAAGGAAGAACATCCACGGCCATCTTTATGGCCTCTCTGCGGTACCATCCACAGTATGAGATATAATGATCTTTAGGCTGTCCTTGTGGTGCCATCCTTAGCAGCAGCAAGTGATTTTCAGGTTACAAAATCTCCAAGCAGAAGTAGGACATCAGGATGGATTAGGAAGGTCTGGAGAACAGAAGGAGTCGGGAGTCTGGTAACTAGAAGGGGCTTTGTAAGAGAAAGCTCTGCCCCCTGCTGTAGCTTTCATTATTTGAGCTACCAACAAAGAGCCTGCAGCTTTTGATCAAAGCGGGTAAGATGGATCATAAAATAATCCAGCTCATTCACATTCATTATACCCTCAGCTGTATTTCACATGCACCTTCTGCTTACTGCTGTGTTATGGATGTCGGCAAAGTGGAATCCACGGGACATTTCACTCTGTGTTATTACCTGACATGACTGAAGCTTCATGAGTTCACTTCTTCATATCATTCTGTAGAATATTTTTTTCTTTTGACCATTGCTTGAAGTGTTCTTAGATAGATAGATAGATAGATAGATAGATAGATAGATAGATAGATAGATAGATAGATAGATAGATAGATAGTACTTTCTGCTTTTCCCTTCAGGGGTCGCCACAGCGAATCATCACTCTCCACCCATCTATCTATCTATCTATCTATCTATCTATCTATCTATCTATCTATCTATCTACATACACACACACATACATACACACACACAGACACACACACACACACACACACACACACACACACACATACATAAAACAACCCACAAAGCTTTGCAGGATAAATTCTTTGTGAGTCAGCAACTTTTTGTTACGATTTTTAACAATTTCTTACAATTTTGCATGCATTGGCTTTTGCTATTATTTGGGAACAGAAGTGCACTTTGCATAAATAAAGTTTATACATTTGTTTAGATGAATTTGAAGCATGAATAGCTAACTTTCTGTTTTGTATCAAATAAGCCATCACAAACTGTTAAGAGTTAGATTAGAACTTGGAAATATAATTATTGAATTTGTTAATTTATTAACAACAGCCAGAACACATAATAAGAATCTAGTCCAGTGGGCTACCAGATCATCTAGCATGAAGCAAAAGTCACAAACCTCCAGCCTGTGTTCTTAGACTTCCCTCACTTCTTATACCTCCATAACCATGCCTGATAGCACTATTGATTGAAGAAGTGGTCTCACAAAATGCTAGTGAAAATGAGATTTGTCATTATATTAGTCAAATAGTGGAAACATTTCCTTTCAGCAGACATTTACGGTCTAGACAGATGTGGCCAAGTATGCCACTCCAGGCAAAAACAAAGGAAAGTATTTGTGTAGGCTTGCAAAGTTAACTTAATGTGCTAAGGTCAGCAAATCTAAAAAAAATTGTTCACTTGAGCAGAAGTATTAATGAGCTGAATGGCTGGCAAACCTGCTGTTTGTTAAATAGATGAGAAAAAAACACCTGCAGAGTGCTCTAGCAACATATAATACATTTGTGAAGCTGAATTATTCAAGCATGTAAAGGATGGTGAGGTGACACTGTTTACAGATGATTTGATTGTAACACCTGGGATCCAGGGACAGCTGGATGTAAGAGAATAGGTTTTTTAAATCCATATTCATATGTGAAAATGACACTCTAGGGTCAAAACTAGCTAGAGCCAGAACACATGGAATAGAGAACAAGGCAAGAACTAGGGACAGAAAACTATGAAACATGGAGACAAACCTGAGAGACAGTGATAAAGGTAGTGTTGTCAGGGCAGAATTGATGGAAAAACAATAAAGAAAATCATAAACCAGGATGTAAACAGGTCTCTGATTGACATCGCACAGCCATATTGTTGACATGCCAGATAAGTGAGCTAGTTCAATGGCACAGTAAGCATTTAATAATATCTAATAATAATCTAGTTAAATTTTACTTTTAAAGTTGTAACTTAAAGCAGTTTGTGTGAATTGCTATGCTATTGTGCTATCACTGGCAATGTTCTTTAACACTTTCTGTTTCCTATTTTCTAGACAGTTGCTTTGCCCTGAACACACACCTTATGCAATGTTTGCACCTGCTACTTAGTTTAAATATACCTAATACCTGTTACACAGCTGTTACTCACCTGTTACTCAGTGTATATGTACCTAATATTTGTCACTCAGCTGTTATTCACCTGCTACTTGGTGTTAATATGCCCAATACCTGTTACTCACTTGTTATTCATTGTAAATATATCTATTACCTGTTACTCCACAGTTACTCACCTGTTACTCAGTGAAAATATACTGTATACTGTAAATATGAATCCTAAATACAATCTTTGGACTAGCTTTGACCAAAGCTTGGGCTATCACAAGTAATAACGTTTGAGAACGAGGTCGAAAACGATCGCTATAATGACTCTTACACAGGGCCACAACAAGGACACACCAAAGACCTTGCTTTATTTACTAATTACCCATTTTCCCTGCTCTAGCTATTGCCTTGTTGTTGAATCACCTGACTACCTTTTGGAGAATGGCAACTTTTTTGTAATAAATGTGAAACCTGTAATTGCGTCTTCACGATAGAAGACTTGCCTCTAATACGGACTCAGTGGGTTTCAGTGATCTCTGTCAAGCTTTCACTGCTCAAGGCCACATCATTAGCGACCAACAGCAAAAGCTTACCTCTTTTTGTGCCGCAGTAGAAAACTTTAATATCTAGTTTTGACAACTGACACTTCCAGGTCAGATTCTCACTATGCCAGCACCTCTTGGCTCCCCATTGCTCAATCTGACAAGTACAACAGGGATACAACAAAGTGTCAAAGTTTCCTTCTATCGTGCTTATTGTACTTCTCAGCAACACAAGTCAACCAGCCTGACAAGGACAAAGTGACACAGTTCATCTCTTATTATGATTAAAGCATTTGAATGGGCCACCGCTGTCTGGTTCAACACTCCACGACGATGACTGAGTATACCTGTAAAACACAAATTGTTGGGTGGACTACCGTCTCCCCA
The DNA here is from genome assembly GCA_037577455.1 of Pangasius macronema. Lineage (NCBI taxonomy): Eukaryota > Metazoa > Chordata > Actinopteri > Siluriformes > Pangasiidae > Pangasius > Pangasius macronema. The sequence continues at coordinate 21,033,735 of CM074950.1, forward strand.
TCCTCTTGTAGAGCTCTCCCTGAAGCAGAAGAAAAGCACAGCAACTGAGTTTATTATCAAATTCTGCACATTGGCTGCTGGAAGTGGACGGACAGTGGATGGACACCTTTAGACAAGATATTCAAAAGGATGTGGAATTAGCCTACAGAGACAGCAGTTTTTCACTAGACACCCCCATCATGCTGGCAGTTCACCTAGTCAAGATGCTCACAGAAGAAGAAAAACTACAATCAGTTTTGACCCAACCACTCGACAAAGTAAGCCAGTTCCTGAATCAGCAGTACCAGATTGTCCTATGATGTACATCAAAGAGGAATGTCAGATGAAGGGCCTCTGCCTCTCCTGTTGCCCAGTGTGCCCAGTGCCCCACTTGTCAAGTGTGTGGAGTAACAAACATACTCTATTGCAGTGAGTATATCATTTGCTGTTCCCTCAAAGCCATTCATGATCCCATCCTACTACATGATTCAAACACTGGCTTCTTTCCACATCTGACCACCAACAATCAACACTGGAGCAAACTTCAACAAACTGTTCAACATCTCCAAATACTACAGGTAGTAAACCTTGTAAACCAAATTCTAATTCCAGTTTAAGCTCTTGATGGGAATCATGTAGGAAAGGGGCTCATCACACATCATACCATTCCCCTATGTTTTCTCGCAAGGACCCTTCACGACGAGCTCATCTCTGTCTTTGTCACCACATCTCCCAACTAAATTGTTCATGAACTACCCTGGCATGGTCATTCCTGAATTTTGTTTTATTTTAACATGACAGCTCATTTGTAGGGGGTCTGCATTCCTGTATTGACTGTCAAGGTCTCAACTAGATAATCATCAAGTCTTGATTTCCACTGCCACTTGTTCCATCAGCACTAGCACAGGTAAGATTATCAGAATTTGTGAGCAGGACAAGTGGGAGACAGCATTTATCACAATAGTGGACACTAAGAATACATGTCATTTTTTCTTTCAGATACTGTATGCTTGGAAATTTTTTTTGTATATGAACCTTTGGGTTAATTTTTGTGTAATAGGTACAGTTCTCGTAGGAAGTCTCTGAGAAAGTCTCCGAGGACCGGGAAAAAAAAAGTATTTTTGTCATGGCATAAAAATGCAAATTCTGTATACCCAGAGTGTCATTCTTGGCATATATCATAAGAGGGGATAGTAATGGGTGATGCCATGCGCCGGCAGTTACTCACTAAGCAGTGTCCGAAATATTCAAGAAACTCCACAGGTTTCTAAGCTTTGCAAATTTCTATATGGGATTCATTACAAACCTGGAGGCTCAGTCACTGCAACTCTTGCATGACTGTTAAAAGGATTAAAAAGGAAGCTGGAACCTCCAAGTGGAACTAGTTTTCACCACCCACAAAATGCATTCACCACAGCAGCCATACTCTAACACCCAGATCCCAACTTGCCTTTCATAGTAGAGGTTGACTGACTCATATGGACATTTGACATTTAAAAATTAGGAAAGTTAAAAGTGGTCAAGCAACCTGTACTTTACCACTTGAGATGGAATGACCCCAATATGATTAAAATACAAATAGAAGGAAACATAAAAGGAAATAAAAATCTAAGTGAATGCAATATTTAAACAATAATAACAATCATTTTGCTGCACTAGAGACAGCAGGAGTTTGAAAATTAATAAAAACCTCTTAAAGATATGGGAAGTCACTGAAGGACTTTAAGTGTCGGTGTAATGTGATCTCTAATATGCGTGTCAGGATTCAGCCGGCAGCATTTTGAACATGATGTATATTAGTAATACAGCTCTTGGGTAGGCTACATAAGCAATAGCAATCTTGTCTGGATTAAGCACGCATAAAAAAGCTTGCATAAATTTCTAAGTGGAATGCATACAGCGCTTGGGGTAATATATTAGGCTGGTAGCAGTATGCTGTTTTGCGAACGCAATTAATGAAACTGATATCAAATTGACTACTAGATTATTGACAATTATTGGCCCTCGCAGATGAGGAGTCTTGATAAACCTGTATATATTGTTCTGTGTCTCATCTCTTACCTCATAACCTCCATTTCTGCCTTTACTTGTCCGACATACCACATTCCCGTTACTAACCCAGGTAAACTCAAGTAGAAATGTCCCTGTAAAGTGACATACTTTACGTAATCAAACACACACACAAGCAAGGACGACAGCTGGACTTAGTTTAAACAATGTGCTATCTTGTGCCGGTAGTCCATGGCGTTTTTTTGAGCAGTACGTCACACTATGGAGGCTGTACAAGGCCAAAAGGGCTGTGAGGCTGCAGGCTGGCTATATAGTGTCTGTTCTATGTAGAGGATATGGGGTTGATGGAATGTACCACTCTTTTTTGGGGAGTAACAAGAGAAATGAAACCAGTGGACGGTTAAGGGTAGGTGGTCGGTCGAGAGGTGTAGTGTGTTGTCGATCCAACCTGGGAGGGTGGAGATTAACATGCTTCCTCCGAGACACATGAAGCTAGCCAACCACATCTTTTCTCTTTTCTGCTGCTCATGCTGTGTCACAGGACAGCATAACACACTTAGAGGAAAACACTATCTACCCTCTTCCACACACACAAGCTCACAGACTGACGTGTCAATATGACTGATAAGAGGAGAGAGTGTATGTCATCTCCCTCCTAGAGATCACAGCCAGTTTTGCTCCCTTGGCTCCTGACCACAGATCTGTCAATGATGTCGGACATCATTGGAATCCTTCTCACGATAGGGCAAAGACTTTTCTGTTGGGCCACGCAGGAGTGTATGTATATATACACAATACACATAAAATATTTGTACATATGTGCTGTTGCAATGGAGCCATCTTTTCTACATTAATATAAAACTGCACCAAACTTCTTAAGGCCTCTCTACATTTTCATGTATTTTTGATAAGTTTAAGGTCATAGCCAAGTCAACTACTGACAACATAGACAGAACATACTCAATATTTTATTTGATGGAGCTGAGAGAATTGAATATACAGCAACTCTGGGGATTAAAAAGAGCACACCGATTATAGAATGAACAAGGAAGTCAAATCAGGACAGAAATGAAAACAATGAGAAGAGAAGGCTAGATGGAGGAAGGAAGGAAAGAAAGGTGAAATGAGAAGCTGTTGACCTTTTATTGACCTTTGACTTGGATAGCCAAGGGGGAAGAAGACCAGCTAATGATGTGTCAACCTGCATGATCCTGGTTGGATGGATACGCAAAGGGAGCAGAGACTATCACACACACACACACACAATGCTGTTTGATTTCTCCTTGATTTTTTTCCTGCCCCTCCACAGCAAATCAGAGAATTATGTTACCAAAAGGACTGTCCTTACAAGGGCACTTTGACTATAGCTAGAAAAACACTGAAACAGAATTTCCCACACTCTTGAATAAACTGTGTCCAGAGACCTGTGAAATAAAAGTTAGAGAGTCATTCTATTGAATTACATTTTTCTTCACAGATAAACCATGAATCAAACAGTAATTGATTGATGTACAATTAATTCTAATTTGTTCTGCCACCCCAACACACACACACACACACACACACACACACACACGCACACACACACACACACACACACACACACACACACGATGAGTTTGTCTGATGATATGATACACATGTTACTATGTGAATATATGACAGATATGTTTAAAGCAGACAATAATGCAACACAATACAATTTGATGAAAATTGTTAGCTTTAAGATGTTGCCACACCTTCACTGGGACGGACAGGCACTGAGGCCACACCTCCTTCACTGGGACTGACAGACACCGAGGCCACACCTCCTTCACTGGGACTGACAGACACAGAGGCCACGCCTTCACTGGGACTGACAGACACAGAGGCCACGCCTTCACTGGGACTGACAGACACAGAGGCCACACCTCCTTCACTGGGACTGACAGACACAGAGGCCACGCCTTCACTGGGACTGGCAGACACAGAGGCCACACCTCCTTCACTGGGACTAACATTAACTGTGGCCACAGCCCCTTCACTGAGACTAATAGACACTGAAGCCACACCTTCACTGGGACTGGCAGGCAGAGAAGCCACACCTTTACTGAGACTGACAGGCACTGAGGCCACACCTTTTTCAAAACCACACTTCCCTTGCTGGGGCTGACATACACTGAGGCCATGTACATATACAGCTGTAATAGCCTTTGAAATTTTATTTAATACTTTTGGTTTTGAATTGGTGAAGCCATACTGTTAAATTGGGATTGGCACCGTAGTTAAACAAATTCATTTAGAGTTATGGACATTGTGTGTGTGTACCACCGTATAGTCATAAGATCGTATAGAGAGCTTCAGAACTAATCCTGTCATCTCCACATGCTCTTCAGAACTAATCCTGTCATTTCAGTGATCCATGTTCAATTTTCCAAGTGTCCTAGTGACTGCCTCCACTCTCCTGCTGGCTGAAACATTGTGTTGTGTAGGAGATGGGCCTAAAGCCATCACTCTCTCTGTAGTCGCTACTGACTAAGAGAACTAATGAAGTATGACTAAACGTGAACACGAATCTGAATCGTGATGACTCTGTTGATAATATGAACATGAAAGCTAATGCATCCTTGGTTGGTATCTATGAAGCAGGAAAACTTTAGGTATTTGTGGGTTGAGTATCTGGCACAGGAACAACAACAACAACAAACACTCTCAGTTTGGTACAGTCCAGACCCCAACCAGTATCAAATCAGCAATACACAGGGCAGGACAAAGAGTACAAACAAAAGTACAAATCATGATATTTTTAGTTGCTTGAGGGTAACTAGCAAGGTCAGTCTTACTTAAAAAAAANAAAAAAGGAAGAAGAAAGAAGTAGTAGTAGTGTATGATCCATAATCACTAACTAAAAACTAAGTCAAAAAGACATAAACTACACTATGCTAGCCATTTTATTGTCTTTCTTCCAAATAACTATCTTTGGAACAAAGTGTATGTATGCATAGGAATAGCTTAATCAAAGAAAAAGGCACAAAACAAAACTGGGATCTCCGAAGTATAAACCAGGAAACAAGGAAACAAGGTGAACCATGGCTCAGAAGCACACAAAGAGTAACGAGACTTCACACTGGGACAATGAAACACGAGGGCTTAAATCCACAACCCAATCAGGAACTAATTCAAAACAAGCGAGAACAATCAGGATAAAGTCCAATCACACAATGCAAATGACAATGTTAACAAAGAAGTACATGGAAACTGAAATCAAAATATTAACAGCATGTGTCATGGGGGGAGCATGTCACATACAGAGAGGAAGAATACATGACACGTTCCATCGGAATGAAGAGTTTCTCTTTTCCAGTGGTGAGACACTTCAACATTGGAGGCCATCATCTTCAGCCAATCTTACATAACAATGGGTGGCAGAGTGGCGCAGTGGGTAGCACTTCCACTGATGGACAGTAATGAAGCACATGTAATTTGTTATTGTACTTAAGTACTTTTTTCAAGTATATGCATTTTATTAAAGTATTTCCATTTTTGCAGACTTTATACTTTTACTCCACTACATTTCAACACTATCTTACTTTCATTCCATTACTTTCTGTAGCAAGTCAATTGTAACTAATCATTATGAAGTAGGAGAAAGATTAATTGGCTGAAATATCTGAATATGACACACTTTCAAACGTAGACGCAAACCAATCACTATACAGGGCACCTTTCAAGTGACTGAGAAAGCTAGCTGTCTATTCACAGAGGCATCAAGTGACACTTAATCTTGCACAAATGTGTAACTGAGTAACTGAGTAACTACAGAAATGAAACACATTGTTGCATCTCGACAACAACGTTCTTCTTACTTCAGTGCATGTGGCAGGAAATTTTGAGTTTCATCTCTGTATTTATAGATTCTGTATTATTTTTTTTAATGGTACATTTCAATGGGAATGTGTATCATTTGAAGCTGCTGTAAATAGACAAAAGATCAATAAGGAATATTAAAAGTAAATAAGGAATAAATAAAAAAATATACAGTATCACAAGTCTTTCATACAACACAAAACTATTTAGTTTAAATTGAACAAGATAATTTATTTGAAATCCACGATTTCATGTTCCCAGGTTCATTCATGTCCTGCATTCTAGACCACTGAGCATCGCCACCTCACAGCTCCAGCATCCCCGGCTCGACCCTGAGATCGGGTTACTGCCTGTGCACTGTTTTACATGTTCTCCATGTTGGCATGGATTTCCTCTGGGTTCTCCCACCCAAACACATGCAGATAGGCAGATTGGCTACACCAAATTACCCCTAGGTACGAATATATGTGTCGATGTCCTGTGATGGTCTTGCCTCCTGTCCGGAGGCAACTTTAAAAATGCCAATTTAAAGTATATAGCGTGTACTAAAGTTCATTTGCTTCTGGCAGTATTTGTGTAGGTAATGGGTTCTAGTACAAAAGTTGGTGATTTTGAAGAGCTGTATTTAGTTTGATCTGTTGGATTGACCTAAAAGACTAATTGCTCTATTGAGATGGTTATATTGTTCTTTGTACAGGTGGTTATCAAATTGTCTGACTAAGTTAATACTCTGAATTTTCTGTCTAAGATTTTCAATTTTGTCATGAAAAAATGTCACTGATACTACTTACTGTTGGTATTTGTGCTTCTGTGGTGGTCTTATACCTATTTAACTTTGCTACTGTATTAAATACAAGTCTCTGATTATATTAGGGTGAAGAGATATGCTGCCCATGTTATTGCTATACTTCTGAATGAGATTGATACCATCCTGCCCTAAATCTGCCCAGACTTCCTCTTGAAAGTACTTCAGTTATCAATAAAGCCTGCAATATTTTCAGAGCACTACCTACAGTTCAGTGACCATAACCTGCTGTAAGCTACATCATGTTACACTGGGATATTATCTTCACTAATTTACTTCCTCTATAATGCTAGCGTTAGTAACCTCTGAGTGACAAAGGTATATATCGTTAGATTGCTAATAACTATGTTTGAAAACATGACCTTGCAGGCAAACATGTTTAACAAGTGAAGCTGAGCCTTATCTTTGCAATTATGCCATCAAGTCATCACCCCACTGTGAGGGCTCTTAATGCCAGAGTTGGGTGTTCACTATCTCTGCCTAAGACACCCATGCTTTCCCCTCCTGAAACTATGATGCTCTCACTCTCACTAGTCCTCTCTAGCATCAGGATGTACAACTCTAACTGACTCAGTCAGAATATTAACTATTCTAAACTTCTTACAAGTAAAATTATTGCTAATGACAGAAGAAGAAGAGCTAAATAAACAAGCTCGATGTTGGCTAAGCTGAAGATATTGTAGATGTTACTTAGGTTTGATGTTGCTTCCTGGTAAGGATTTCAGACAGATCTGAAACAGCCTCCATTTTAAAATGAAAAACATCTTTAAGAAATGTGCTCATCAAAAGAATGAATGTAGTGGTGGCACAAGAGAAAAGAAAAAAAAATACAGCTCTCCTGGCAAATGGATTAGAATACAGGCAGTCTGCATCGGCTATATGGAGAGGTGGCTCTATAAATACAAGCATTTTTGTGTGAATTTCAGCCTGGTTTGAAATATGTTAAATATGCAAGTGCTTGAATGTAAATACCTCCTGCCAGCATTACATCTTTGTTGTGTATGAAGAATGCTCCTCCTATTTCCACCTGTATTTGTATCTGTTTAGAATACATTATTTGTTCAGTATGAATGTATTTGTATTCATCGCTAATTCATATTACATCCCTAACAGATAGAAATCCACATCACACCAGTTCATAAGTGGTCTCAACTACAGATGACCCTGTGAATCTTTTGTTGCCCCTAGTGCCGCTAGGATCCTGATGAGAGTGCGTAAATACGAACACATCACACCAATTCTTCAATCATTACACTGGCTTCNTTTGCGCCGCTGCTCCTCGCCTGTGGAATGCCCTCCCTGAACATCTGAGGGCTCCACAAATGACTGATGGTTTTAAAGGGGTTTAAAAACTTACCTTTTTAAAAAGTGTTTTAATATTTAGTGTTTAAGTTTCTGTGCTAATCTCAGTTGGCAAGCTGGTTTTAATTGCTGTATGTTATTATGACTCTTTATGTAGCACTTTGAGATTTTCTTTAAAATGTAATGTATTATTATTAACTGAAATAAGAGCCAACGTCACTCCAGTGCCTCTTCGACTGCTTGGTTTGTAGAAAATACAGTCCACGAGAAACTCGCTCCCCCTGTGGTACTTTTATTGCTGTCCAGAATGTGAGATTTTTATCACTGAGGAGATGTGTAAGTTGTTTTTAACCAAAGTCCCCCTGAAACTAATCCAATCCAATTATTGACTGCAAATTAAAGCTGAAAGTCTGCACATTAAGCTCATATACATTACTCAGTTTCAGCTCCAATATATATTTATTGATAAAGGCTTTGATCATGGACAAAATGCTTGTTACTCCAATCTTCTAGCGTTAAGAAATGGTATGCCAGATTAGCATCTGTCTGCTGAACTGTCTGCTGATCAGAGTAGTCAGATGACCAGTCTGAACCCCAAATGAGAGAAACAACATCCAAGAAGTCAGCAAGTATTTCCAACATTAATAGACATTCCTTTAAAAGGGAAGTTAAGCTCCCTAAGCACAGAAGATACACAGACTCCATATTTTGCTGGAGGCTAGGCAATAGCATACTTTTTGAAATAAGCAGCCAAGAAGTCTGCTTTTCCACACAGACACACTTACCCTTCCCAAGAAATGCAAAGTATTCGCTCATATTTTGCAAGTCTTTCACAAAACACAGACAAAGTTACTTTAATGAACCAAGCAAAACAAGGCTTATAGGAGAGACCATTGTTTCTTTGAAATGCCTAGTTATTAGATTAGATTCTTTACTGTCACTGTACAGAGTATGAGTACATAGCCAATGAAATGCAGTTAGCATCTAACCATAAGTGCAAATAGCTATCTCTATATATTGCTATTTGGATTTATGGTTAGATGCTAACTGCAACACACACACACACACACACACACACACACACACACACACACACACTGGGATTTGGACCACAATTGACCATTTGTATTGAGATCTGGTGCACTTGACAGTTTTGCATGTTTACCTTAATTAATAAACAGGTTGTACAGTTTAGGTGCTTCTGTCTAAATGAACAAAACACAGGGCAAAGTCAATGCAAATAGATTAACTTTATTATTTATCAACGAGAGAACAGTGATAGTGTACACAAATTGGTTTTATATTCAAGATCTGTTGCACATTTGCCAGCAACATTCAAAAATCCTGTGAAAAGGTTCCATTTTTGTTGAGTCTCTTTGAGATCCAAACTCAATATGGCCATCAAGAACAGCTTGCACCAAACTTTGGGTAACCCTTTATTTGGATAGCTTTAGATGCTCTACAAACCATCTACAGACTATCAACTAATTCTCAACATAAATATTCAAATAAATCAAATCTGCTGTGGTCAGCCACAAGAAGCCATGGTAGTGAGAAATATGGTAATGGTTAGAACTTGGAAAGATAAAATAAGCCATGAAGCAGAATGCTGGAGAAGTTGTAGGGTTCTCCTGGCATGCAGGTAGGCTTGCTAGAAGAGACTGAAGAATCAGTTGATTCTGGCTGTTTGTAGTTGTACTAAACTACTGTTTGTAGTGTCTATATTCCATTCAATTAACGTGTTATCAAATATTGTTTCTTACTTTGGATGTTATGCAATTATTTATATATTATTTTCTCCTTCTTTTTTGCATTTATACAGTTATTCTTTGTAAATCACCTGCAACACAACCACTCTTTAATAGGGATCTTAGTAAGTCAGGGCCTGGATTGCCAGTTTATAAAATTCACCAGTGTAGTAATGTATAAGCAAACCCAATGTGAACAGTTTATACAAAGATGGAAGTTAAATCTTAAATCCCCTTCATATTAAGGGCACAGTTGACTTACACTGTTTAATCCAACAATCTCATGTACAAGTGCTATTTAGAATAGCATTTAGAAATTCAGTTTACACTGAGACCACTTTCAGAGTGGTTTATTTATTTATTTATTTATTTACCTTTTGGCCCTTACATCAGTTGCCATGATGTACTTGGAGAAACTAGTTTTGAAATCCACTGACTCCATCTTCCCCACGACCAACGACGCTCTGCAATTTGCCTACTGGCAAATTAGGTCAGTAGATGACGCTATGTAGATTTTAGGAAGTAGGTGGCTCCTCCTCCACAGACACTGCTCAGAGGTACAGAGATGGAGCGGGTAGACAGCTTTAAATTTCAGGGCTGGTACATTGCTAATGACTTGACTTGGTCAAACAACACCACAGCCATTGTCAAGAAAGATGAGTAGCACCTTTACTTTATTAGGTTGCTGAAAAAAGCTGGTCTGAACCACCAAACTCGTACCCAGGCCTACAGGGGATTAGTAGAGAGCATTCTCACCAGAGGCATCACAGTGTAGTTCAAGAACACCAGACTGAAGGATGGGTAGGCCCCACAGAGGGTCAACAGGACTGCTGAGAGACTCATATTATCCCATCTCCTCCCATGGACACTATTTACCCACCGCTGCCGGAACAAAGCTTGGACCATTCTCATTCACATGGAGGACCTCGGGTTACCTCCTCAGATGCCACAGACCAGAGCGCATCAAACCTTACTGCACTATCACAGCAGCTTCTTTCCAGTGGTTACCAGACTAATAGATGAGGGTATACAGGCCAGAGAGAAATATCCTCTCCCCCAACTCACATCTTCAATCACTTAAGGAATCACTCTCTAAGAAACTTTTCCCTTGTGTACACACACACAAACACACACACACACATACACACACACAATAAATGCTATCATAAACACATATCATATATATGCAATATACAGCCACTGGAGGCAACTGGTTGTACAACTTGTATTTTATGTTTTTATTATATTGCTGGTAATTGTTATTGTGATCTGTTGTTACTAGTATTTTTTGTCTGTTTGTTTTCTAGTTGTTATTGTTTACTGCCTATTTGTATGTCTTATGTCTTAGACTAAGACTTGTACTAAGATTACCACACAAGAGTTCCAATGCCCATGTATACCTGTACATGTGCAAATGGCAAATAAAGATCTTGAATCTTGAGTCTTTTATCCCCAAAGACAATCAACTGGAAAAATACAGGAATATATGACTTCCTCAGGACAACCACAGATTTCGATATTTCGAGATTTCACCTGTTGTCACAAATCGGGAAGAAGCCCAGTTTCTTGCACAGTGAACTTTAAGTGATCCCTGTGACCAGCCTTAATTTAACTCCAAAAAGGACCTGACATTTCTCTGACATTTAATCAGTCATGGTGTGTGTCTCTATTCTGCTAGTGTTCGTACAAAAGTGCACCACATACTGTATAAAGGCTGATGCATTCAGCTGCTTGTGTATATGTGGTTGCTTGCAGTGTAACATAAGCAGGATGGAATTAAAGAGTATATATTGCACATAGAGACAGGTCCCTAAATTATCTCTCTATTGGGTTTGTTTCCATTTTTCAGCCCAATGATGGTTTGCTTCAGGGGCAGTGACCGAGCTTTGGTATGCATATTAAGAATTATAATTACATGGAACAGCTGACCAACTGAAGGTGGGGTCACATATAAAATGTGATGTAATTCTTATAATGTTCACCTGCTTTGAATGGAAATTACCTCAAATTACTGTGGTAGACAACAGGAGCATTAACAAACTCTCTATAATTGAATTTAAAAAAAAAAGAGTTAAAAAAAATCCATTATATTTAGCTAGCCAACTCAATCTTATGCAACATTTGTAGCCATTCTAACAACCAAGATCATTATTTTTGGATTTCTTTTAGAAGTCATTAAGATGAACCAAATGAGTTTTGCAAAACTGCAATTAAATGTTGGCATGCAGTTGAAATAAATAAGTGATTTAAACTTGACAATGCAATTTTTTTGTTAAATTTGTTTATGTTTTATAACTTATTAGAAACTGTACTAATTGAAGCACGCATTTAAGGAAAACAGGACCTGTCTGACTGATCCTGATGCTCTACTCTTGCTCTGCTTCTCCTGCTTCCTTTGCCTCATCACTGCATTATCACTCACTTTCTGCAGCTGTGGATAATCTCATTTGGGTACCTCAAAACTGACTTTCATAAACAACAGTTAATGATCCTGTAGTCAAACTAGCACCTCCTATGCACTGCTGCTGTAATCCTAAAGACTGGCCTGTGCGCATCCCAGGACATCTATTCAAATTATGCTCATACCAAACATCTTTTCAAGATATGTAGGAGTGTTTGCCTTTTCTCTGTACAACTGTTTATTGTAATGGTCACAATTCTGCTATACCTCTTCATGCCTGGTTCCACTCTAGGCTGTTTTTCACTTGTCACTGTTGCATCTGGATTGCCTTTTATGGATCTACATCTACATCCAGATTTCAGTCCAGTTCATGCAGGGTAGTCGTGGCCTAATGGTCTGAGAGTCGGACTTGTAACCCGAAGGTCATGGGTTCGAGTCTCGGGTCCGTCAGGGATTGTAGGTGGGGGAGTGAATGACCAGCGCTCTCTGCCACCCTCAATACCACGACCGCAGCTAAAATGGCTGCCCACTCCCCCGGGTGTGTGTTCACTACTGTGTGTGTGCACGTGGATGGGTTAAATGCAGAGTACAAATTCTGAGCATGGGTCACCATACTTGGCCACAAAGTCACTTCACATTCACGTTTCTGTTTTGGCGACAGTGTCCATCTTATGATCCATGTGCACCTAAACCACAGTAGACTGCATCTCTTCTGAATTATTTTCATTATATTGAGTCTACAGATCAAAATCATCAAGCTGGGTTGCTGCTCTGGCATTATTCGTATGATCTGGCAGGCCTTCGTATGATTCAGCCATGTTGACAGTTACATATTATAAAACCCATATTTACCCAAAAACCAGCTAATTGTCTCCTCTCCTTTTAATGTTGAAAGCATGACTGTAAGAGGATTGGTGGCTCTGAACCAAGAAGGAAGTTGATAAAGATAAGACCCTGGTAATGTGACAGAAATACAGTATGTTGATAGAGTGTGAAAAGAAATGATGACACAGGGGGATAGAGACAGAGAGAATACTACTGAGAACACAGACAAAGAACAAAGAAAATAGAACTTGAGGTAGAGATTATAAAAAATAAAAAATAAAAAATGTCCAAAAGAAGAAGCATGAGGAATAACAATAACTGCTATTGCCATGCAAACACAGTAATAAAAAAAAACAACAACAAAAAAAACAATCTTTTTATAATCCCACGAGAGCAGAGGATATTATGATAGCCTATAATAAAAATGATTCAATTGTTAGGTAAATATTTTGTGTAGATTATAGACTTATCAGGGTATAAAAGTGTCCATAATGCCTTCCTGGCAAAACAGGCAGGTCTTGGGAAAGAGTGTGTCTTGACTACAGTCAGGTGTGTTGAGTGTGACTACTCCCTTTGCTATAAACATTTTGTCATTGCAATCCATATTTTAGTGTTTAAAAAATGGATACTAAACAGGTACAAGGGCTATGAGTGCCTATAATATGGCCAGTGTTTTTGTTCAGGAGCAGAGACATTATGATAAAAAAAAGAACAGTTATGTTCAATGAATGATGGAACTATTTTGCGCACATATCACCTGTCACATTATGAATTTAATGGAAGAAATCCAAAATGTACAGCGAAATTAAAAATGGATTTTTTCAGTATTATGTTTCCAAATGCGCCCACTGTGATGCATGCACCTTAGATTCAGTTAATTCCATCAGACAAACAGAAAGCACACACACACACACACACACACACACACACACACACACACACACACACACACACACACACACACANACACACACTTTTTAAACACTCGGTTCAAAACCTTGGTAACAGATATTTGCTAATTAGGCAAGATGTCCATGTGTTTACTGGATGCATTCATGCTTGTGTTTACTGTATGCAAGTAATGTAGATCACTTGTACACACTGATTTTGCTTATAGGTTAAATACACCCATTAAACACTACACTAAACTATTATGTTACCATTTATATAGACCAGCGATAACTAAATTCAATGAACTGATCCATAATTATTCTGTTCCCTTTGTCTTCCCTCTTGTAGCACTCAGAAACACAGTATGCATACATATCATCGTTAGAACATTTAGTAGCCGTTGAACATCTAAGACACATTGCATCTTGAAGCCCATTAGTACACATAGAATGAAAGCACCATTAGGTGAGTCTGAAGTACTACTTCAACCACTGCATTTGGACCAGCAACCCATTCTGAAATTCAGCTTAGGCCCATGCCCTCTAAATCATCTCTCTCTTATATATTATCCAGCTCATGGTAAACTCAGATAGATTAGAGTCATGCTGTGTAATACACAGAGCCAGACCCAGAATAACATAAGACACACTACTAATCAAAAGTTTGGATATGCTAGATTCAATACATATTTCCTCATTGTAACATTATTTCTAAAAGTGTGTTTTCAATAAGTTTTTAGTTAAACTGTTTACGTAAACAAGTAGGTTTAATTTAGATCTCAGCAGAAGCAATGAAGATCTCTGCCTATCAAAAAATTAAGTCTCCTGAGTGACGCTCCCTCATGAAGCTAGCTGAGAAAATGCCAAGAGTGTTCAAAGCTTCACCAGGAAACTGCTTGGTTTTCTTGGTCACTGAATAATTCCATATGTGTTCGTTTGTACTGTCAATAGCATCATTAGTAATCTCAAATAATTGTAAATAATAAAAAGTGAACCAACCTTTCTATGACCATCGATGGCTACAGAAGTGGCGGTGGTTGATGGTTATCAATCTAGTCACTCGATGTTGTTTTGGCACGGGGCAATAATGATAATTAGTTATTTCCTTTCAGTAAAAATTCTACCGTTCAACGTGAAGTTATATATATTTAAGTGCATAGTGTAAAGAAGAGGAATATAGTGTGTAGTAGGCCATTTGAGATACAGCCACTGAGTCATAAAAGAGCTAAACGAAACCCAGGATCGTGTTTGAAGCCCACTTCCACCCATAGTGAGCTATAGTGTTGTGGAGCTTCTTTTGAACGAGCAGGGCCTGGAGTAACAATAAAACAACTGCTCGGACTTCTACCATCTGGAGACTCTCTAAATCCATCTGTGCCTGGAGTACCAATAACATGAGGAGCATCCGCAGCACTGCTAGGATCAATTGTGCCTGCTGAGCTCTAGGACAAAACAGTAATAATCTGTACATTTGATAGTAATTTGGTCAGCAGAAGAAAAATAATAATCCAAGATTTTTTTTTAGATTGAAAATATTAATTATAGATTAATTATAGATAGTGTTAAAGCTGTATAAATCTTATTTATAGTTGTGTTACATATTCAAAAGTCAAAATCACATTAGTTCTTGGTAATGGGTGCAGATCCGAGACATAACTCTCCATGCCTGCACATATATTCTTAATAATAATGAATTAAATAATGGTTTAAATCATTAACACTGTTTTTTTTTTCAACTGAGACAATATTTAAACTTTTACTTGTGTGTGCGTGAAAGTGTGTGTGTGTCTGAAAAGTGGTCTGTTACATAATATGTTGCTTTCTTTACTAACATGAACGTTTTTTTTTCTGTAGCATTAATTTTTTTGTTGGAAAAGGAATACATTTTTTGTACTGACTCAATAATGCATAAGTTATAAATAAACGTCTATAGCAAAATTTCCAAGGCATTTATGTTTCTTGGTTTTTGCACCATTCTGTGTAAACGCTAGGACTGCTCTGCATGAAAATCCCAGGAGATCAGCAGTTTCTGAAATACTCAAACCAGCCCATCTGGCACCAGCAACATATCCCAGTTAAAATCACTGAGATCCCATTTTTCCCCATCTTGATGTTTGATGTTAAGCTTAGTACACAAAGTTTTCAGAGAAACAAGACATTTCCTACAAAAATGGAACCATAGGGTTCCAAAGTTCCAAGAGCGTAAATGAGCACTTTCTCCCTTTCCTCACTTCATTGCGTTCATAACAATAGCGTCATGCTTAACTGAACAATCAACCAGTCTCCTCTTGGTTTCTCCAATGTACAACTGGTTACATCTCTTGCAGAAAAGACAATACACTCCTGCAGTGATGCACAAGGAGTGACAAAAACTCTTCCTTTAGGTCTTGAGTACTGTTTAATTCACTCCTGACAAGCATGTCTTTGATGCTTTTGCCTCTTCAGAAGATGAATGGAGGCTCCTTACAAAGATAATCAGTCACTGCACCATCCTGCAGGACTTCCTAAAGAAGTTTTTAAGTATAAGGGTTTTAAACTGTTTTGTTAGTAGGACGGTAGCAGAGTACCATAGGAATTCTCTCTGTCTAAGCAGTGGGTTGTGTACTGCATCTGTTCTCTGTAATACTAGCAATACAGGCCATGACATGATCGATGACTTTATTAGGGAATCCACAGTTATAAAATGTATAATCACATTTTTCCTTGCTCTGTTGGAGAAAGTCGTCATTCTCACTGTAAATGTGTTTCAGTCTCATTAGTAGAGAATAAGGAATGGATGTTTTACAGTATTTGGGGTGGGAAAAGTTGTACTAAATAGGAATGAGAGTCTGTATGTTTAATGGATGGTAGCTTTCAAAGTAGAATCTTCTGATTTCATTGGCAAGTTTGCGCTTGATTCAGGGTGTACAATGTTTCATTTGTAGTCAAGGGCTAGGCGAAATATGGAGAAGGAAGAAATCAGTGTCTGAAGTATGCAGGTAGTGATGTCATATATACAATATATTACCAAAAGTATTCGCTCACCCATCCAAATGATCAGAATCAGGTGTCCTAATCACTTGGCCTGGCTACAGGTG
>CM074950.1:21050717-21060937 GCA_037577455.1 Pangasius macronema
TGGAGAAAGTCGTCATTCTCACTGTAAATGTGTTTCAGTCTCATTAGTAGAGAATAAGGAATGGATGTTTTACAGTACTAGGGTTGGGAAAAGTTGTACTAAATAGGAATGAGAGTCTGTATGTTTAATGGATGGTGGCTTTCAAAGTAGAATCTTCTGATTTCATTGGCAAGTTTGCGCTTGATTCAGGGTGTACAATATTTCGTTTGTAGTCAAGGGCTAGGCGAAATATGGAGAAGGAAGAAATCAATGTCAATTGGGGGCAGTCGTGGCCTAATGGTCCGAGAGTTGGACTTGTAACTCGAGTCTTGGGTCCGGCAGGGATTGTAGGTGGGGGGAGTGAATGACCAGCGCTCTCTGCCACCCTCAATACCACGANAATGCAGAGCACAAATTCCGAGTATGGGTCACCACACTTGGCCACAAAGTCACTTCACTTCACTTCACTTCAGAAATATGGAGAAGGAAGAAATCAATGTCTGAAGTATGCAGGTAGTGATGTCATATGTATATATATATATACACACACACACATACATATACACATACACACTGCATTTTATAAATGCTTTATTTACATTACACAGCTTTAGGGTCCAATCCTGACCTTAGGTTACTATCTATGTGGAGTTTCTCATGTTTTTCCTGTCTGTGTGGGTTTCCTCAGGCTTATCTGCTTCCCTTCCCTGTGTCTATTAAAGAAAATACAGTAGCATTAAATTAGAACTTTTGTGTAGGGGAAACAAAGCAGAACCACAAGTTATAAAAAAAGATAATTGGCTAATAATTATAAGCACCTTTTAAAGCCGCCTCTCTTCATTTCTCTGTTAGCGGGCTGTTTATTTGCACTGCCTGCATTTGCTGATTACCAAGTAATAGACATAATTACTCAACTTTATGTTTGCCAATTGGCTACAATCTGTTCAATGTTCTTCATAAGTCTGGTTTTTATAGTATGTGCCCCCATTAGTAATTCAGTGAAGCTCATTTTTATTCTCTGCAAGCCTTCCATGTGTTGAGGCTGTCAGCCTTGTCTATGTCCACGGCGCACTCATTTATAACTCTTAACTGGCTCTGCTTCCTTCAGTGCTGTTCTCCCACTACCACTCATTGTCAGAGAAGTACACAGAAAGTTTAATTTTCCAATGGAATTCTGGGAGAGAAGCCACTGCTGGCTGATCCTATTATTATCATTTTAATCATAGCAGACTCCAAACTGTGGTTGTCCATTGTTTTTCCACAAGCATTTTGATTTCCCCAGGGTGAAGTGATTTGATTATTTTTGTACGCCAAATCAGCAACATGACAGGTTCTTAATACTAATCTATAATTTGGAAATACTGAAATGCAAAGCACACGTAGGAGGCAGATTCAATTTTTTAAAGGGCTTAGCCATTAAACTGTGCTGGCAGCTGACATTGGTCTCACTGCAGGTGAAAAGCTTTCAGCATAATATCACATCAAACAAACATAAAACACATTTTTGCACCACAATCCCCTGTGTAGATTACCCAGTACATGTGTGCTGAGAAACAAAATAGAACAATGAGCCACTGGCCTGATCGATGGGATCTTTGAAGACTATACTGAGGACCTGTGGTATGATCATTTGAATCTAATGCTTGCCTGCTTGATAAGGTTTTACTTTTGCCATCCAAATCAGATTATTTGCTGTTAACAAATGTCTTAATGCAGATTATTTTGGATTTTTGTGGAATCAAGCACAACAAAACCATCAAATGTCATAACATACAGAACTAGCTCAGACAGTAGATTCGTGCAGCACATGAGTAACAATGGTGTTAGATTTGTGTAGTGATACTCCCACTAGATTTGATCTCCATTTGGGCTGAAATTATTCCCTTTTCACTAACACATCCATAACCCATCCTCATTAGTTATTTAGAAGGTGCATATGAAATACATTCACAGGTTTAATGAACGTGAAAAAGCTTTATTATTTACTTGTTTTTGGAGGAGTTTGCAATTAAATTACAATTTTGTTTACAATTGTTTTTGCTTTTGGAGGAGAAACTAAAAGTCAGTAGAGCATTTGGTTTGAACAAAAGAGTTACAACTTTTCTGTTTACCATGTTTGCCAATTAGAGGAAGCATTTAAAAAAAGAAAAGAATGCAGTTGCCTATCTGCCTTTAAGTACATGTATGTGTAATAGTTTACTCCACCTCATTCTTTTTATGTCACTGATGAGACCTTGTGATATAATGCATTGTTCAAGCCTATTCGTTTCATTATTGAGCTACACATAGATATGTATTTGTGCCCTCCCATCTTATATAATGGCCAGCTGTTATTATTAATGACCCATTATTGATCATAGCTTCATATATACCGTAGTTTTGTTTCAAAGAAGACAAGGAAATTCTGTTACGGCTTCCATACCGTACATGCCTTACACATTCTCACCCGGATTTTTGATGCCACTGAATTTTTTTGTTGTTGTGCTTTCTTGAAGATAACAACCAAAGCTCCAAAGCTGGCTGAAGCTCCACTTTGACAATCTCTAATTAATAAAGAATAACCCCTTGGCCCTTGGACCAAAAGTGAGCGTTTATTTATTTATGCTTGTCTATTCATTTATGAAATTAGATTTTATACCAAGATCCATCAAGCCAGAGCCCAGAATCTGAAAAAACAACCCAATCAATCTAATTTTGCTGAAGACTGACGAACAAGATTGAGAGCTTTCATTAGACCCCGCTGACATCATATTCCATCTCTAAAAGGAATGTCAGGGTTTCTTTGGGGGTTTTTTTTGGACAAGCATGAGAAATTCATAGTAATTTAGTATATAACATCTTCTCTGCTTTGTATTCTTGCTGGAGAATAAGGCCAATCAAGTAATGACTGATGGTGAGTAACTTGGCAGAAGGCAGCAATCGATCAGCAGGTTTATCGCGAATATCAGTTTCAATGAAACATTAGCTATGAAATAAAGCCCTCTACACTCATATGTGAGTGCCTTGACTTCTCACATTCGTAGCCTACTTTCAAACGAGCGACAGGTGACCTTTTGTTTTCTTGGAACATGTGTGATGCAGAGCTGCAATTTCAGCAGCAGTGCGAAAAGCAACATTTGAATTGGGATTTTCTCAATTATATGCAGATTTGGTATGATGCACTAAAGCGAAAAATCGAAATGACAGCAGTGAATGATTCCTCAGACCGAGTCTATGGCTTGTGTTGTCTAAAGTTTTTTCAGTTCCTCACTCACAGCTACCTACAATTAGTTCTGATTTACTGTTTGATGTGCAAAAATGGAAGAAAAAAAAACATATCCTGTCATATACTACTCCTCATCAAATGTGTATAGAGATATTGCGCAAAAAAAAAAAAAGTTTGGAAGGAAGTATCAGAGCTCATTGGTACCTCTGATGAGTGTGCATAGCTAGTAGAGTTAGTTTGCTAACTTTGCTGTAGGTTAGACATTTTGGCTGCTACTGAATGTAAGATTCCACTAAAATGGGGTGTAAGTATAGGCCCAGGAAAACTTTTTTACATAGTGAAATGTTGCCATTTTCTAAAAACTATGTTTCCCAGTCCATCGCCCATATCTCAAACCAGATTAATCAGATAATTTTATCTGATCAGACATATAGGCACACTA
Source organism: Pangasius macronema (assembly GCA_037577455.1). Classification (NCBI taxonomy): domain Eukaryota; kingdom Metazoa; phylum Chordata; class Actinopteri; order Siluriformes; family Pangasiidae; genus Pangasius; species Pangasius macronema. Next base: position 21,054,344 of record CM074950.1, read on the forward strand.
ATATCCTATTGCGTAATGGGAAGTTATTCCTCTTTTGGCTGGTCACCACTGAAGATCATTGGTCTTCATATTTGATTTGGCACAATTTTTAAGCTGGATGCCCTTCCTGACACAACCTTCCCCAATTATTTTCCAGGCTTGGGATCAGCACTGAGAGCACACTGTTGCACGCAACCCCTGTGGCTGAGTTTGGTACCCTGGCCAGGAATCAAACCAGCGGTGAGATCGCTGTGGCCTAACCACTAGTCCACCAGGGACCCCTAATACCTAATGGTAAGTGCTTAGCATATTTCAAAGGTCCTCATCTGAATTACAATTCATCTCCATCTTGAAGGTCTCAAGGCCCTTGCACTGCCCTGTCACATCACACACTGGCACACCAGAAATCTCTGAAAGACTTGGGATCCGTATCTGTGACAGACAGTGGGCAACTATAGCAGAGCTGCCAAGCTCTCTTTGATACACATCCAACTCCTCTTCTCAAATTAAAGAGTGCAAAGCTTGGTGAGTGAACACTTCATTAATTAGTGCTAATGTCTATCTTATTTACTGGAATGGTGCACTCTTAGGTAGGGCTTTAGATATGAAGTCATTTAAATGCAGTAAGAAGGTGAGATATGAAATATTAATTTGTGCTTCCAGAGGTTTCTGGTAGTGCTTTTTGAAGCTTACACAGCACCATTTGGGCTCAGTGCAGGACCGCAGGGAGCAAAGCCTTGATGTCATCTCATGCTGAGTTCCTTGACAGCCATAGCTGTTTTCAAATCTCCACTGACCTCTAATGACAAGGTGTCTTTTTTTCCAGGGCTAAATTACACCCTGGGACTAAAACAATGGCTCCTGAAGAGGATATTTATTCTCTAATTGTTGTCAGCTTAATCTGTTTCATTTTAAATGCCACAGTTTAAAAGCCTCACTCATGTGATGAGCATTTTGAAAATTGTATTCCATAGCTCTGACCCTGAAAAATTGTATGACAGTGTGTAATTTCACCAAACCTCTGAGACACCACTGCAAATGGGATACTATTTAATTATTTTTGAAGCTAAGATATTTACATCCCTGTTTATTTAGATTTTACATGAGCAGTTATCACAAAGTTCAAACCACAAACTCCTTAATTATTGAGCACATATTTATCTGCCATATCATAGAAACTGCTTATTTGGGATCAAACCTATTAACAGATAAGCACAATTACTGTGAGCTTTCTGATGCGCACCACTCGTAGTCATGCTAATTGAGCTCTTTCAAGTCCAGAAATCCCTCTCCAGCACATATTTTAGCATTTCCTTGCTCTGATACACTCATTTAAACCTCACAGAGGGCTTTGTTAATGAGCTGATGAGTTGAGTCAGGTATGCTAGAGCAACAGGACCAAATATAAGAAGTACTGCTCTAATCCTAGCTGTGTACTGCCAATGTTTAAAAGGTGGAAAATTACTAGAGCACTTTTTTTTTTTCCTTTTATAGATTCTGTAGAGGAAATATCTTAGTGAAAGATTATGCTGTTGTCATGGTTGTGCCGAATATGGCACAGGACTACAATTCCCATCAGCCACTGCATCTCACCTGACACCTCACACCTCCCACTCACGTCACATGACCACACCTGATTCACGTTTTTGTTTAATGAGCACTAGTGTTTAAGTCATGTTTGTACAGCACTCTTTGTCTATCTCTGCTGCATTTTTCCTCACAGAGTGGAAGCATGTTGTTTTAAGTTTGTTTTAAGCTTGAATATGACAATAGTTTAGTGGAAATAAAGAGGGGCAAGCTGTCACTTGGCGGCCCAATCTCCCAAACATAGCCAAGTGTGGCAATACTTTAATCTTTATTGAAAATACGTAGGAGTTTGAGTGCAGACAACATTAAAACACACAGAGAAATGTATTTCTGCACTGTACTACATGAAGGTGTTGGGTAGGGTGTTCACCTCTAGACTAGTGAATTGGTAGCCATTTGTGGTTATCCCAATTAGAAGATGGTGGCCTTTATTTTGATCACTGGGAAGAAATGTAAAATCATGCTACATACACTATATGGCCAAAAGTATGTGGACATGTGGACACCTGACCACTGAACATCCAATTCCAAAACCATTAATATTGAGTTGTTCCATCCTTGCTGCTATGACAGACTCCACTCTTCTGAGAAGGCTTTCTACTAGATTTTCTAACATGGCTGTGAGTATTTTCCATTCAGCCACAAGACCACAAGAGGTTGGGCACTAACGACCAGTAATGGCATTGTCATGCCAGATTAGGCTTGGGCTCCACCACGTAGTTCCAGTGAAAGAAAATCTTAATGCTCCAGAATGCAAAGACATTCCAGACAATTGTGTGTTTCCAACTTTGCGGCAAAAGTTTGGGGAAGACCTACGTATGGGTGTTATGGTCAGGTGTTCTCATACCTTTGGGCATGTAGTGTAGTAATTAGAAAACAATTACTGCATGTAAAGAAACAAAAATGAGCCTGAAAAATTCAATTGTTGTTTAAAACCGCTTAAATTATTTAAATTGCTGGTCTGTTAAATCCAACAGAGAAAGGGCTTTTGAAAAAAGTGGGAAGTTTTGCAGACAGTCACGACTACTGTAGGATTTTTGTGCTGGTGGAGAAGCAATTCCAGCCAGACACATTAATCAGGACATGTTTAATCAGTTGATGGTCTGCATTATTTTTTAGCTCCACTCTTACTGTATGTCCCAGCTCAGCTCACATAGTACCTCGACTATTTGCTAGATAGCTAACCGAAGCCGGTTTCACACAAATATTGTAGTTATTATTACTTGATGATAAAGTATATCCAATACTTATACATATTTAACACAACAGGCAGTTGTTACTGAACATCGAAGTGACATTTTAAGTTTAATACAAAGCTTTCATACTGTAAAACAAGAAAATGTAAAGTAAAAAAAAATAAAGTAATATCCCTTGCACTAACGTAGGGAAGGGTGAGCTTGCATTTATTGACACAGCGTTTCAAAGTCAGGAGGTGTCTCATTTACACTGTCCTATCCAGCTTCGAAAGATACTTGGATTTAATCCAGCATCACACTGATGTTCATCACCACACATGCTTGCAATTGGGCCAGTCTTTTTCAGTGTACACAAAGTAATATATGGGTACTTTATTTTTGCAATGGACCAAAACTCTGCACACTGAGAGGCATTTTGGTTCCATCATTCACAGTCACATTCGGAAATGTACATTGATAAAGCTTTGCCATGTTTTCCTCTATATTAATTGACTATAGAAACATCTGATGTTGGACTGCAGGTGGTCAGAGAAATTTGACAATCTTTTTGTGGAACTCTTATGCTAGTGCAGCATGTCAGGATATTGCTAAGACTAAAATAGCATAAACACTCTTAAATTTAAATGTGGCTTGTTTGAATTGGACTCCCAGAAACAGTTCAAAATTGTAGCATGCAAAATCCATCTTCATAGTTAGAGTGATATTAGTAATACAACTTTGTAAAATAAATGAATGAAAAAAGAGTTTCTATCAGGATGTCATTTGTAAAACACGACCCCTAGTTTTAGAACCACTTTATGTAGTATGACTTTGGGTTTATGTGAAAAGGAGAAGGGAAAACAGTTATCGTTATGTATACTCTGTTCAAGTTTGTTACTGTAGAGCTTTATCTTGGAAGCTATTAATTTGTCTTTATGACCATGCATTTATTAAACGTTGTACCACAGCCCTGTTGAATCCTCGATTTTTATTAATCGGAAGCTATTGATTAACACCTTGCCAGCAGCTCTGGCAATAGTTATGGTGCCAAGGTTAATTATATAGCTGCAAGCAGCAATTAAGGGGGCCAAGCATTTTTCTGTCCCCACACCTTAACAATGGAGGAAACCAGTTCAAAACTTATGAGCAGTTTTACTAACCTGTGATCTAAAGCGCCCCATAGAGGGGATTTAGACAAAACTTCTTGGAGTCGGTTAGGATGAGGTCATTTACTAATCTCCAAAGTTTGGTCAGAATACGTCACACCGTTGCTGAGATATGCCATTGCCATTTTATGGTGTGTTGGCGCTTTGTAACAACCAGAGGTAAAGCTGTAAGTTGAAGTTGTCTTGGTAACATGACAAGCTTCCCTTTTTCTGCCTTCCTAACTTCAAGAGAGAGGGAAAAAACAATAAATTTCCCAAAAACAATAGATCATCTTAAATAACCAAATCTTCATTAATGTGTTGTGGGCAGAGACAAACTTTTAATAGGCAAGATAAACAGTTTCGAAAGTCATACTAGATAAAACCTTTAATGTTACCCCACATGTTTCAACAGAAGCTTTTAATAGATCCCGATGTGATATGAATGTGATATAAAGGCAGGTGTTCCAACAGTGATCAGCATCGAGAACTGAGGTAAACAGGAGATCTATGTGACAGTCATGCGCATAATTTGGGCCCTCGGAGAACATGCTGTTCAAATGCCTGATCTCAAAATACAAAGAGATTGCATGGGAGAAGCAATTTTGTTGTTTGGCATCTGGTGCAAAAAGGATAACAACTCTCCTACTGGGCGTAGGGCACAGAATGTGCTGTGAATGACTTCTCATTGCAATGCATCATTAAACTTTTGCCCTTTTTAGGAGGCACATTCAAAATAGCAGCAGTGGATTTCCTCCTTCAGAGACTCAGTCAGCTTCAGAGTGAGCATGATGAAAGAGGTACACGCTCCAGTCAATGTTAATGAGACGCAGCCAACCCAGTAATAACACCAGTAAAAGTAAAAGAGGTCACACACTCCAATATTTCTTAAATCTCCTCTTAGAGCAATGCCCCTAGGATGACAGGAAATTTTTCTCAAGGTAGGGTCACAGCAGGCCTTTGAAACTGTTTAATAACTCCTATTCATCCTGTGTGGGGAAATAGTGTTAACAGCTCCTGTCACCTACACACAGGAAATATTCTGAACCTATACATATTGGAGGTTTTAGGTCACCTGGAGGTCATACATGATCAATGTGAATATAAAGAGAGTATGCAGAGGACTGCACTATGGATACATTTGATTTTGACCATAGGAAGTTATTTCGGCATACAGAAATATCGCACGAGCAAGAGTGGTGTTATACTGAATACCGTCACGGCTGACTAGCTAGCTCACATTGATTTGCATGTTCCTGTTAAAGCTGCTTCCAGCAAAATTGGCATCCCTTCTTTCTTTTCTTGTTCAACTGCTGGGCTTTCATATGTTAAGTCAAATGTTATATTCCTGAAAAGTATTGTTTGCCATGTCCGCAGAAGATGTCGCTAACACTACTGTAGTAACCGTTTTGAACTAGGAAGTGTTACATGTCGAACATTGACGATTGTTTGTTTGGTTGGTTGGTTGGTTGGTTGTTTGGTTGGTTGTTTGGTTGGTTGGTTGGTTGGTTGGTTGGCTGGTTGTTTGTTTGTTTGTTTGGTTGGTTGGTTGGTTGGTTGGGGAGGATCAAGATGACTTATCAAAGGACTACAATTTAAAACCCCAAATTCATGAATTTGCATAAGACAAGTAGAATGGACACTGGATGAAAAACACATTCTGGGGGAAAAAGAACCTTATTTCATTTATTTGAACAGAGCCTGGGTTATGATACATTTCTGACAGAGTTCTAATAATAAATAATAAAGGCTTTCAACAGCTACTCGATGCAGTACAATTACTGTCAGAAGATATGTAAGATTGCATCCTTTAACAGGAACTCTTCTGTGATGTGGTAATAAGTATTTTTGGGCATACAGCCATGTCAGAATATATGTACACAGGAAGAAAGAGTTCAGAAACTCCCATTCAGGGTGCATTCCTGTCTCATGCCCAGTGTTCCCAGGGTAGGCCCTGACCTCGTTCACATGCTCATAAAAGACAGAAATCACATTTTAAATCCACACCTCTGGCCACACCTCTGCTGAAGATGAATAAATGAATGAACAAAGTAATTAATAACTCAAGAATATCAGAAAAATGTCTTTTGCCTTGGATTGCCTTGTATTACTGATTTGTAGTGTGTTTTATTTATATATACTGAATTCAGCAGCATACTCTTTAATACCCTATTTTAATGTGTTTTTACTATTGTGTAAGATCTTGGATGAATTTCACCACTTACTACAAAAGAAAGAACATTGTTGATTTTTTTTTTTACTTGGGAGATTCATGATTTCCTTTCTGTTGGGTGGAGCTACAATAGAAGTAATTGAAACTCCATATTCAAGTAGATTCAGGAATTAGCTAGGAATACTGGGATCACCAATGAGTACTTGGTCTAATGCATTGGTAATTCATAATAATTCAGACAACTGAAAGCATATGAAAAGTATGATAACAAAACCTCATGGTTTTACGTTTTTTTTTCATACCATAATCGATATAGGGCAGTCGTGACCTAGTGGTCTGAGAGTCAGACTTGTAACCCGAAGGTGAACCCGAAGGTCGTGGGTTCGAGTCTCAGGCCGGCAGGGATTGAAGGTGGGGGAGTGAATGACCAGCGCTCTCTGCCACCTCTTCAATACCACGACTGAGGTGAGACCCTTGAGCAAGGCACCGATCCCCCAACTGCTCCCCGGGCGCCGCAGGTAAAATGGCTGCCCAC
>CM074950.1:21106893-21118137 GCA_037577455.1 Pangasius macronema
TCACCATTACTCTGGACTGTTGACCCCAAGTACTTAAACTCCTGTACCTTCTTCACCTCTTCACCCTGTAACCTTACATCTAAAGATTGATATCATCAGAATTATCGACACTGATTATTAAACCTCTAACTGAAATCTGGGGTACTCATTTTAACACTTTCACCCAGAAACTTAGAAAGTTAGAGTGATTTTCTTTGTGTTTTTTGTGCATTTGCAGTTTTTCATTCCTTTCAGTCATTCATTCCAGCCCTACAGTAGGTCCCATATACCTAGCTCAATGCCAAAGAGTGTGTTCTGTCTTCTATCTCATGTCCAAACGTCTAAGTTCACTAGCAAAACAAAAGTTTGTAATCACTGGCATGTATTATTCAAAAAAAACACTGAGATTTATTGAAATCTTATATGAAATTGAAATTTATGCCAACATCTTGCCTACGCACCATTTATTTCCTTTTTTATTGCTTATTGTTGCCATATGTTAGATTTAAATTAAACAGAATCAACAGAAATCCTCTAACTGGAAAGCAGGCATTTGTTATTCTCCCTGTTCTACATCAGTGCTACTCATAATACTGTGAGACAATGTTGAAATGCAACCCTAAATTGTTAAGGCCTATAATTACACTGTCACCTTTGAGACTGTGAATTAAAATGCAAAAAAAAAAAATGTTTGGCATTATGATTTATAGCAGATGGTGCATGGAAATGTTTAAATTAATGCTATTCTGTATCTGTAGTCTACTGATGATGTGCTGGACCAGAACGTGAAATTAAATGTCAAAGATTTCGCTTTTTTATATGATTCTGCTGAAAATATAGAAAGTTGCAGTTTGTTAAAAGTTGGTCAGCAGCGAAGGTATGAGAGAGAGTGTCGTGATATCAAAACGCATTGAACGTTGTGGAGGAAACAAAGATTTTGTTTTCATCTTGTCTATTTTTTTGTGATATCAGACCAATTTCTTGGGAGCTACCTAATATATAACGTGTACACTCTGATAACACATTGTTGAGCAGATTTTAAAGCGCCATTGATTATCTTTCTCCTTCAGAATTAGCTTCGATGATGGAATGATAAAAAACATCTTTGTATTGATTGAAGGAGTAATACAAGACACCGGCGTGCAAGTCTATTCAAGTCTAAAGTCAGCCATGATGAAGCCCAAGATGAGCGGCAAGTGTGTATGATGTTGCCAAGAAAGTACTTTGTACGTGACTATATATGGTATGTTCCAGAAGTCGATCCCATAGGCTAGTGTTAGAGACCAAGATAACAAACACATATCTCCCTTTCTCAAGAGTGACCAAACCTGTGAAAGCATGACACAATCCTGCCCCAGATGTCAATCAAACCACACTGGAAAGGATGGTAATGTGATTAAAGTGGAACTTCATAATCGCCATGCACTGGAGTAGTGTTAGTGCAGCCATGCCCTTTTAAACGAGGGGCTTTCGAGCTCTGCATATAATCAGAGATGAGATCTCTCTGATTAAGACATAATCACCTTGCTGACCCAGCAACACACGCACACTTATTGTCTTTCTCACACACACACGTCTACACAAGCAGAAAATGTAGTACATACCATATAGTGGTTTACTGGTTAGGACTGAAGCTGACTAGGCTTTAGGAGAAAATGCACCTGTTAGTCATGCACCAGTAATCAATAATACAATATATCACTATTTTAACATAGTATTGTGATCGCAAGCGCATTCAATTATACCTTTGTGTTCTATTTGGGAAGATATTGCAAAGGTAGCTTTTTCCAGGATCTGTGTTCTATATACAAGATAGTACAAGAACAACTGTCTACTAAAGTCACATTGTTTGGCCAAATTTAAAGTATACACCATACACACCCATGTGAACTACTGAACACGAAACAGGGCCTGTTAGTTTGTTTTAATGGTGGTGACTGACGTAAATGAAGCTAAGTGTGCCAAAACTTTTGATCTTTATACAAATAGAGAGAAGTTACAGCACAAGGTTTGCCAGAGGATACAGTATTTAAAATATGAGTCGCACATGGCATACTACATTAAGATATATTCTATGTGGAGAACATTTGGACTTGGTCCATGGGGATTGACATGCATCACTGATAAGAAACGTCGAATCAAGTATCAGTGACACAAGCACATTATGGTTGGTAAATAAATTGAAAATTGGTGGGTGGGTAAATAAATATATCAAAATATCAAAATTGGTGTTTCAGAGCTTTTTGTACCAGTCACTTGGTGTAATGGCACCAATATGATAATATACCTAGAAAAAGTTTTTTTCATTTCAATTTTATAATTGGGCAGGAAAATTATTATCATTTTTTATTTTTTGCTGATTCATCCTGTACTAGTCTTGTGTTAATCTAATTAAATGCTCTCTAGAACGTACATGTCCCACCCCCAGGGGCAAGTCTTGCTCTACAATAGCAGCTTGTTGGCAGCAAACATGGTTCCTTGGCACATTTTTGCTGTTGTTCGTCGTCTAGCAGACTATTCTCTTTTCCAACCTTCCCTTGATTTATAAAAAAAAATGGTTGGAGTTATAAATTTTAAAAACAGTAGAATTAATGAGAGTTGGCGGTTATGTGACTAGCACGTTTTGCCAACTTGAGGATGTTCAATGCCAATGTCTTGAATGGAATGGAATGTCTTGCTACCTCAGACTGCTTGAGAACGCAATTCCTTCTGATGGCTTGTTATAAGCCTACCGTTCAGATCGTAGACCACGGCAGCATAACTCCAAAAAATATACTGCATCTCTAGGATATCCTGCTCATGAGTGAAAGCGCCAGAGAGAAATCATGCACAGTTGAAATCATCCACAAGGCTCCTCACTGTTTTCCATATTAAGCTAGTTCACTAAGCTACTGTCCGGTTTGTTTAGATTCGCTGGGAGTATGGTGTATCTCAAACGCTCCTCGCTGTTGTGTAACTCAGTCAAGCACTTCAACATGTTGTCACTTTGACTTTTTGTTTTAAAAGCAAATATGTTAATTAGATCATGGCTCTCAAGCCATTTCTTTACTTTGGAAACTCTTAGGTCAAGTTTTTCTTCTTCTTCTTCTTCTTCTTCTTTTGGCTTTTCCCTTCAGGGGTCGCCACAGCGAATCATCACTCTCCACCTATNCCTCCTGCCTGGCAGCTCCATGTCCAACATTCTCCTACCAATATATAGGTCAAGTTTTTAGACATTTAAAAAAAAGAAGTTTTGGCAGGCAGTCACTACACTGAAAACTGCTGTGGAAAAGCAATTACAGAGAGAGATCAATCAGGATGACCAATCAGTGGTCTCAACTATTTCTAGCTCCACCTGCATGTCCATTGAAAGGAAGAGTAACCAAATTCAGCACAGGTACTTGGGGGACGGGTCACTTAACACTAGAAATAACAACAATGACCGGTGATCTGGTCTTATGGTTAATTCACTAAGCCATGCTAAGTCTGATATAAAAGTGCTGTAAGAACGTCTTTTTCACCTTTAAACCTACTGAGAAAAACTGACAACCAATAAGAGTAGCTCTTCAGTGGGTTTACCCCACCGGATTTTGGAATATCCGTCATCCGGAGGATGATACACTGTGCATTAAGGGGCTAAGCTTCAAAACCACTCTGTATCTCTCTATATACATCTCTTCCTTTCTCTACACTTCCTTCCTTCCCATGCTCTCGAGACATGCTTTTGAGGCCTTGAAGCTAATCTTCCTCTCTGCTTTCTTGACAAACCACACAAAATGGTTTCTTGCGTTCCTTAGAGTCTCAGACGTCATAAACCACCACTGTGGCTTGGAGATAAAGGCTGATACAGAGAAAGAAGCCAGAGAGTGAGAAAATAGAGAAAAGATTTAGCGCTGCGCCTTAAAACAATTGGCACTTCGAAAGTGCTGCGAGCATCAGGATCCTACAGAATTAAGCACTTGCTTCAGTCAGAACCATTAGATGCAACTTTCTCCTTAAATAGAGGACAGGAGCATCAATCTGTAGTGCCATAACTCTCAGGAAAATCTACAACCAGAACGAGTCATAATGGCGCCATAGTTTCGCAGCTAAACCCCACCATTTTTCAGCGTCTTCAGCAAAGTTGATTGCCTGCCAGCTCTAAGTTGCAAAGGCTGCCTTTTTTATCTACTAACCATAATAAATGTCTAATTGGCTAATCGCCAACTATGAAGCAAGGTGCGTATTATGCTAAATAAATGACACACTTTGTCATGAGCTGCTAGGAACTTGCTTCAGCTTCGTTAATCACCCCAGAGGAGGAACTGACTGCAGGTATACATTCCTTCATTATAGCCATACACTTACAGAAGTTATCTATTGTTGTAATTACCTTTAACGCAACCTGATTAAACATTTGATTTTTAAACGAGTGGCTAGACAAAAATTATCACACAATATCCCCCATACCAAATGTAGTCGATCCAGTGGCGCTTCTTTAGTTTTACTCTAAAACTATGAGGATGTCATAACAAGGAATAGACATCTGTCTCACCCAAAATCAGTCCAGTAAATATCTGCCTCAAACTGCATCCAGTTCTTCACTAATGGACTAGGGATAGTGATGCACCCTCTGCCTAATTTTAATATTCAAATATACATAAGCGTTAATGAAAGGATATTTGGATAACCGCTAGAAGAGGGTAAGAAGTCTTTAATGTGATCAAGTATCATTGTTCCATTGCGGTTGAACTTTCCTCCTGTTGGTGGCGCAGGTCTTTGTTTTGCTAGAGAAATTATAAACAGAAATAATATCAAATGCACAGCAAAACTTTACTAAATATAGGCTCAATATTTCGGCCTTTTAGCCCTGAAGCAGAGCGAACTCTGGCTTGAAATTGAAAAATTGAAAGTGGGTTAAAAGGCAAACTTTTAACATCAGTTAAAATTCAAAGTAAGATTGAAAGGAAAGGAACGGTCACAAACTTTTGCGCTAAAAATGTTTATATGGTCACAGTGGAAATGCACATTTACAATAATCTGATTGTCAATACAGATATTTGTATGTTATATTTACTAACCCAGTGAATGGAAGAGCAATGCCTAGTAGAATGTTGCATTCGACTAAAGGTCGTAACTTGTACCTTAAATCTATAACATTGATTACACAGTTTGCTGTATTGAGAAAGTAAACATACATCACTCATTACAGTTACCTGGCTAGCTTGTTGCTAACAAAAGGCAAACAAACATGATTTTCCCCCACTTTGTAGCACATATGCACAGAGGTGGAAAATGGCGCAAGTCCGAATTCCTACTTCCGAGGTAAGACGAATGCTTTTAATGGAGTTGTACTGAACGTTATTGGAAATGTTTTATCTCTCTTTTGTCCCACAAGCTTCATATCTGAAAACCTGCTTCCACCCAAAAACCGCCCACTCCCAACACTGAGTCCAATGTACACCTCTAACTTGGACACCATGACAGTGCTACTCTCTGCAGCAAAATATTTCCAGACGCGCCTTTTCTTTTTCAGATTTTCTCAAGGACTTCATGTGGGTGTAAGGCATAATGAATACCAGACAGTAGTCAAATATCGATGGCTCAAACAGTTAACCTGTTACAAAATTATTAGAACACTGTGAGTGTATCTTGTGGATGATAATATATTTCGAACTGCTATTTTACATAATTCGAAGTAAGTGTATAAGAGGTCATGCATTAATGGAAACTATTTTGGGTGAGGCTGAGATACTCACAGCCCACAGAATATCTAATATCTTTTGTACACTTAGCTGGCCACTAGTTCCTGAATCTTGAGGTTTGCAGTATGATTTGCTCACAGCAGTTCTGTGCATGTACACTTCTGTACACTGTGCACCATTTATCAAGCTGGATACAAGCAAATTGTTTGCAGGAGCATTTACACAAGAAAAGTGGTATTCATGACAATCCAGGTGGTTCTGAAAAATGTTCATATGCATACGCAGTAATGTGATTGATAGGATTCAAATCGAGTTACGAGTTACTGACATTTCTGATATGGATCACGTTTTCAGGTTTAATTTCATTGAATGTGAATTTAATGAAACCTTCAGGAAACTCTGTCATTTTGTATGAAGTACTTAAAAGAAAAGAATCCAAAACAAATCCATACGTGAAGACAAATAAGACTGGTTATTCAATGAGCACAGAAGAAATATCATGGTATATAAGGAGAAAGAGTTAATGTGTACCTGTGGTAGTGTAAAGAGCTGCAATGGCCGAGCTGCATTACTAGAGAAGTGTTTAGTGTTGTTTAGTCATCGTTTTCACACTTTCACCTCGCTGTAAGCATTGCATTTTAATGGTTTTGTAAATGTCAATAAATACAAATCAGCTGAGAAATGAACATGCATGGTAGTTTACTAGTACTCAGGATTTATCAACATAGGCACATGAGTAAGAAGAAAATCTGAATTCAGTTTGACTTATGAAAACATTTATACACAACTTTAATAAAGACTGATAAACAAGTAGAACTCTACACCAATGGCATCAATGTCTATGGCTAATTTGTATGCCTCAAAGACCCTTAAAATATACTTCGAAAAGGAAGGAAGCTATTAAAGAAAACCTATTTCAGACACTCAGAAGCATACGTGTCTCGGTGCTCAGTACTCGCAAAACTGAATTGCTCGCACTCTCAGCCAGTATCTGTACTGATGCATCCTTAATATCCCAGAATAGTACCACAATACTATTCTGCAAATATTTGCATTTCATGTTTTATATCCAAAAAGACTTACACATGAGGCAGAATCCAATGCAAGCAGCTAGAAGTCGAGTCTCGAGCAGTCCTGAGATTTGAACGAAGAACCCGCTGGAACCTCTAATAACCCTATGCTAACCTCTAATAACCCTATTTTCACCTATTAGGATCTTACTGTGGTGGGTGTTTTTTTTTCTATATAGACTGTCTTTGTCTTTTTTAAATCATAGTACTATGTCACAGACACTAACATCTACCAACGCTAAGCACACCTACGCAGTTATAACAAGCGCTGCCTGCACAAGGTACACACACTGCATTCAGATTGAAGAGTAGAGTGTTGAAAGTGGGACTCAGTCTATCCCTGGATCAGAGGATCATATTACTGCGGAGGAACAGAGAGACAGAGATAGACAGAGAGAGGGAGAGAGAGAGAGAGAGAGAGAGAGAGAGACAGAGAGGTACACAAAGGCTGCTTTCAAAGAGGAGAAAAAGGAGAAAGGACAGTAATCTGTACCTCTATACAGTGCCAATTTCAGATTGCTTTCTTTTTTTCCTTCTTTACTTAGTTCCTCCTTTTCTTCCTTATTCTTTCCTGGTTACTCGAGTTCCTTGACAAGCGCATTGACAGCTGAATGAAACTCTGGACTAACCTGCAGAGACGGCGAGTCAATGCGATTTGCCACTAGCAAACTTTGAACTTTCCTACCTTTGTGTGTGTGTGTGTGTGTGTGTGTGTGTGTGGAACTAGGTGGGTGTGTGAGTGTGTGTGTCAGTGCGCGCACGCTCCACCCACTCCCCTTCACTCTCCAGCAAGCATGCCTTGGCAGGTTTTTGTCTCGCTGTAGGATCAAAGGCTCCTCTTTCACCTCTCCTCTCTTCCTTCTCTCTCTCCTTCTTGATATTCTCTCTCTCTACTTCACTTTTCATTGTTGCTGACTTTGCCGGAACAGAAAAGAAACCTTCATCCCTTCCTCTGGGGGCACACACACCCTTCCAAGGTGGTGAAATGAACTGGCTTCATGTTCTTTCCTCTTCCTACTTTCTTTACTTACTGACCTGCACGTAATGTCTGGTTAGAGCCAACAGTGAAAAAGAAGGAAAAAATGAGAAAAATAAAAAAATCACATTTAAAGATTTTTCCAATTCTAGCACAGAAGCATCAAGGACATTTTCACAGCTGGTCCAGTCTCTGATTACCAACTGAATTTATTAGGCTTATGTCTGTTTCACTACGGCACAAAGCTATACAACAACTTCACGAAAGCCTGATGACTAGCTATTAGAAAAATATATCATTATATAGTATATAGTATATAGTATAGTATATTCTCTATTATAACAAATGGTGAAAAGAAACTATGTATCTAATGGAAATCACAGAAGACTGTACATAATAGGAAGAAATTTGTGAAGCAGGTTAGGTAATTAGTGCAAATAATATTATAATGACTTTATTATTATTATTATTTTGGCTTTTTGGAGAATTCAACTGCAGCAACATTCACCAAATTAACCCAGACCATGATATATGTGTGGAAGAAGAGAAAGGAATAAAGAACCAAAAAGAAAGGAAAAAGGGAAAGAGTCAGATTTGGCGGGGTGGAGTACGAAGTTGTCGTCTTAAATAACTACAGCGGCATGACAAAAGAAAGCAAACACAGCAAGAGTGTAAAGTCTAACTCCAGCATTCACCTGATAAATGGCCCAGCAGCCCTCCTTTGCATTA
The DNA here is from genome assembly GCA_037577455.1 of Pangasius macronema. NCBI lineage: Eukaryota > Metazoa > Chordata > Actinopteri > Siluriformes > Pangasiidae > Pangasius > Pangasius macronema. The sequence continues at coordinate 21,115,311 of CM074950.1, forward strand.
GTGTGTGTACGAGACACAGAAAGATGGAGCTAATGGTAAGCATTAGCTCACTTTGCTAATGCACCGTGGTATAATCAAGCATTCCTATCAGGCAGAAAAACGGGCCTTTGTCATTCAGGATCCGTCAGCACTCATTAGGCTGTTAGCATAGTGACTGACAGCTCGTCTCACGTTCCTCTTATCTACACAGACAACCAGCAGTGCTTGAGTGAACACACACATACACACACACACACACTCAGCCATGTGGAGCTGCCTTAGACAGTCATTCAGAATACAATTCATCATGCCCTCCATTACAATTACATTTGAGTTTAAATGGTTTGTGCATTATATCTTATACACTCAATAGGTTTATGTGTACATTGGTTGAAACAATACAAATTTCTTTATAGGTCCAATAAAATGAGTAAATACAGAAGAATTGCAAGTATTTAAATTAAGTATGGATACTAAATGGCCAAAGGTTTGTGGACCACCTGACCATCACATCCATATGTTGTGTTTCCTCAAACTGCTTCCATAAAGTTGGAAGCACACAATTGTATTGTATATGTAGGATGTCTCTGCATGCTATAGCATTACAATTTCCCTTCACTGGAATTAAAGGGCTCAAACATGTTCCAGCATGACAATGCCAATGTGCACAAAGCAAGCTCCATGAAACAACTCGTGTGGTCTGCACAGAGCCCTGACCTCAACACCTTTGTCCCCACAGCCACACTCCAAAATCTTGTGGAGAGCCTTCGCAGAAGAGTGGAGGTTATTGTTATAACATCTGGAACGGGATGTTCAAAAAGCACATATGGGTGTCCACAAACCTTTGGTCATACAGTGTATGTATGTATATATGTATGTATTAGGATGTAATGCTATATCTGTATCTGTATTTGGACTTAAACCCAAAGTAGACATGGCCTAAATATGAACCATATCACTACGCCCCCAGAAACACACTCAGATGTAGAAATGGAGTGCTGTCAGGATTGTGTGTAAATTCTGGCCTGATAGTTCTCTGAATGAAATGACTTATTTACCCACTGTGGAGTAACTGAGCAACTGTAACTGTGTTGAAATCTTTCGGTTATAGTCTAATTGCTACCAAGAAACTCATACATTATGTATTGGTTTACTTTTAAGTAAATATAACCTGTTATAATTTATATATTTCTACAAATATACAAAAAATAATGCTATTTTTTCTAGCCTTGGTTTTGAACCTGCCAAGCAAAAGGCTAAAGCACAGAAAATGTGATGATAAGAGGTGCCTTTATGTTATGTGCTTAAGTTAGGAAATCAATAAGACAAGCTATAACTGTTACCTTTCCTGACTGTTCAATATATTACAGTATTCAAAATATTCAAATTACTGTAACTAACCCTGGTCCCATTTGGGCGGAATGCAGCAAGTTTTAGTCAGTGATTTGCTCCTGAAATAAAGTTTATTTCCTGTAGAAGGCAGCACAAGGACAACAGTCTTCTAAGGTTTCTTATTTTGGCCAAAGTGAGATCTAATAGGTTAGAACCCTTTGTTCTGCCCCTGTTAAAGGGGTTAAAGGTCACAACAGCGGCTGGAATAATGGGCTAGGGTGGCAGACAAGAGAGCTACGCATGTTCTGAAGGGCTCTAGGGAAAGAGAGAGAATGAGAGAGAGAACAAGAGAGAGACAGACACAGAGAGAGAGAGAGAGAGAGAGAGAGAGAGAGAGAGAGAGGGGAGGAGGAGGAGTGTGGGTGTTGTGAAGTGAGGATTGAGTTTCACCAGCACCTGTTTAAGCTCCCTGCACACACACACACACACACACACACACACACACACACACGCACACACACACACGCACACACACACACTCACACACAGTCTCCCTACACTCCTGGGATGGGCAGCAGCTGGTGATCCGCATTTCCACAGCTTTGCTTGCCAGACCTTTCCGGATTGTGTGAAAGTGACGCCTCACACAGTGCAGCCCTCTGCTCTCATAAACACAACACAAACACAGTGGCAAAACCAAGTGGCACATCGCAAACGTAGCCTTGAGGAGAACTGTTTTAAAACCTTGAACACACAGAAACACTGATAAAGACAAACGTTGCTCATTTTGGCTTAAAGTAGAAGGTGTGTGAAGGTGTAAAGGAGGTGTGGCTTCTGTTTATGCCTCTCAAATGCGGTGTGAAAGAGCGCAGTCCACACACACACACACACACACACACACACACACACACACACACACACACACACACACGCTGACACACTTAAACTGAAAACGGTTAACTTATTTACTTGAACTTTAATGCTAGTTTGCATCACTAAGCTCACAGCACTAAGCAGTAACCTCTGATGTCTTTCCCAAATGGACACACACACCACTGCTGCATCTCTTGCTAATATCATCCACCCACAATCTAGCTAATGTTGCTCAGGGTGATTTCACACTTGCCATTTTTTTTAAACAAAGAAGAAATGCTGGCTGGATCATTTGTAGTGATACTTAAAAAATATCACACTGCGCTCACAACAATGCTCTTACCAATCCTAGATAGAATCAGCTAACTAACTTGTATAGCTTGCTATTTAGATGAGATTACTTGTTTTCAATAAGAAAAAGGAAATAAAGATTTGATGAAGAGGTTATTTGCCTTCAGTATAGCTTTGGAGGCAGAAAATCAAAAGCCATGTTTAATGAGCGATTTAGTGATTAGCACTGTTGCCTTGCACCTTGGGGGTTGGAGGTTCGAATCCCACCTCCACCTTGTGAAGTGAAGTGACTTTGTGGCCAAGTGTGGTGACCCATACTCAGAATTTGTGCTCTGCATTTAACCCATCCAAG
>CM074950.1:21129666-21141005 GCA_037577455.1 Pangasius macronema
GCAGAAGATAGGGATAGGTGGAGAGTGATGACTCGCTGTGGCGACCCCTGAAGGGAAAAGCCGAAAGAAGAAGAAGAAGTCCAAATATCCAGAACATATCACATTTTTGCATTTCTGTCCCTCGGCTCATTTTGTTCTTCACAGTTCAGTTTAGCAGCTCACAGCTCCAAAAAATAAAATGCAGCCTGCACCCCAAAATACGTCATGTTTGAGTCAATTCCTGCAGTTTGGTCAAATTATCAAAGTGATTGGACTTTGCTACAGTCTTCAATACCACGTCATCAATACCACACCACATGTCCAGTTGGCTTGAGCACAGAATCAGGCTAAATACTTCTCCTGTGACAGTTAACCAAGTGACTATGGTAACAAACCAACAGTAAAAACCCATTTATCATCTTTTTTTTTTAATGGTTAATTTTTTTATTTATTTCATGCAAATCATAGCAAGATAATAGTATTGCCACACATACTGTAAATATAATTGAACTTTTAAACATGTTGGCTGATGTGAAATTCTATATTAATACCATAATTTGTATCTAGTGTAGGTGACATAGACAGCGATGTTCCTGAAATATGGCTGTTGAGCTGCGCTTGTTGACAGTATGCCCAGCCTATTAAAAAGCATTCTATAGTCTTAATTACTCTAGGTTATGTGAACATAAATGTGCACATCTTTGTCAGTCTCAAAGCATAGGCGATGTTGTTTAAATGTTATCTTTAACAGGGTGAGTGAGGACGGCTGACTTGATTGTCCAGAGCATTTCAGCAAAAATGTCACAGATGCATTTGTCTTGTCTTTGTTTAAGAACAATGCATCACTAGAAAAAAAGCCAAAGCCAATATACAAGCCATTCCTTCTGTCTGTTACAGAGACACTAGCCAATCAGGCATGGCTATGAGCTCATGTATGCAGATCAGGGTAGAAAGCTCTTTCCTCCTTCACCCACCCTGGCCGATAGCTTTCATATGATATTGCACGGGGAGAGAGCTGTCTGGTGGTTGGGAATTGGTAGGTGACCAAATTGGGGTGAAACGGGGAAAAAATCCAATAAAAAAAAGGTACAAGTCATTCCCAATCAACAGTGGCTTATCGTAGCTAGCAGACATCTAAGCAAATATGAATACATTATTATAGAACAGACAATGTGTTATAATACAGATACATATACAGATGAAAATAATACAGGCACACTATTTGGATTTTTTATTTTAGGAATATTTAATAAATTCGCAAGAAAATACCACACACACGTACAAAACAAAACAAACATAATAACCCCAGTGTTTTTGATAGGGTTCATATTTAATTTAAAAAAAAAAACACCTTCTGGTTTAGTCCATGCCCACTTCACATTTATATCTGAATACAGATACAAATATGACTAGTTGGAGCAGTAAATAAAAACAGATACAAATACAGATAGTGGCATTGTGTTACACCCCTAGTAGCTAAATACAAATCCTCTGCATTGTGTTGTCATAAAACACTAATCTGGTTACTACTTTAATCTGAGTTAATCTGATTTTCTCCGCTTCATTTTTTCAGCACGTGCTGAGCAGCGAATAACATGACATATGAATCGCATGCCAGCCGATCCTGTATTTTTTCAGACAGAAATTCCCCACGTGAAACACAGAACTGAACGCTGTGACTATGCCAATCCTCCCACTAAGCACGCTAGGATTGTTACATAAAAGCTGCGCTTGAGTGTATTTCTTCACAGAAACTTCTGATTACTTCTGACTGTGTTGCCGGAAAGAAGGAGAAGAACTGTGTCTCTGTAGGAGGAAAGAGCAGATCTGCTCTCGGCTGGGGGAGGAAGGCGATATATTCCCGTAGACGACAGGGAGTCCGCAGGGGGGCTGTGTTATTTTATCTCCTACTCTGCCCTTAATTGCTCCACAAACGCCCCTGTTTGAGCACAAACAGCTCAATCAAGTGTGATTACAGGGCCAGAGTGATGGAGCGGCATCAGAAGCCGAGGAGGAAACGGGGGCAGGCTTGCCTACTACCCTAAAGGTGTTATAGGTGGAAAGAGGGGGAGACGGAGGAGAGGGAGGAGAGCGCTTTGATTCTAATTATTCTGTAATGAGTGATTTGTGCACGGAAATAATTCATTTTTCACAAGCGACCAGGTTAGGTCTGGACTCAAATAATTAATCAGTCGCCCTTTGTATTTATCAATCAATAATTCACTTACACACAGGAGCCCGGTGACCTGCCATGGATGATCAACCCGATCAATCGAGAAAATCCCCTGACGATTAACCCTTAGCACTGAAAAACTGCTCCCATTAGAAGAAAGCCGTTATTAACCTCCAGAGCTGTAGCCTATTTGTGACATTTCTTACTACACTTCTAACACTGTAATTACAAGAGCAAGCCAAACCTCCTATAATGACTTTGTTTTTTTCAGGACATTCAGAGCTACTCCGATTTATTTGAATGCTAGAAGTAAAAGCTAATTTTAGTCGACTGTTTTGTAAGTCGAAGAATTTGTGCTTTTTGCAGGCATATCAAAAATCTGTCACTTCAGTAGTAATGAATTTTCAGATCGGCAGGCCCGTGGAGTCGACCCAGGGAACCGGGACAAGAATATTATGCATCCAGGCTTCTCTTATTTTTTTTTTATTCACTCAGTCACTAGCATTTTGCATTTAGCATTCTGTCATTCAACAACCAGGGAAAGAAAAATACTACTCGCTATTGACTTCTGCAAAATCTAAATGTTTTATCTGGTGTGTATATCTAAGCGGTTATATGACGCACCTCAACACAGTAACTATAGCTTGTGCTTCTAGCTCTGAATCCCACCACACCTCCGGCTGCACCACACACGTCGGCTTTTTGCAAGTCGGATTAATTGGCATGCACTGGACAGTTGAAAGTTAACAAACATTACCTGTTCTTTTTCCAACATTCAGCTGTTCAGCTTCATGAGCCTGTGCCCAATGTAGCCTCAGTGTGTAGCCAATGTGGCAGTTGTGGCCTAATGGTCTGAGAGTAGGACTTGTAACCTGAAGGTAAACCCGAAGGTCGTGGGTTCGAGTCTCGGGTCCGGCAGGGATTGTAGGTGGGGGAGTGAATGACCAGCGCTCTCTGCNGGTTAAATGCAGAGCACAAATTCCGAGTATGGGTCACCATACTTGGCCACAAAGTCACTTCACTTCACTTCACTTAAAGATTCCTGTTTTTGCCTGACACACCTCCAGGGTCAACATGCTCTTCCTTCTGAGATGCTTTTCTGCTCAGCACGGTTGTGAAGAGTGGTTATTTGAGTAAGCATTGCCTTCCTATCAGCTCAAACTAGTCTGTAGATTCTCCTCTGACGTCTCTCATCAACAAGCCACCCGCAGAACTGCCGCTCGCTGGCTGTTTTTTGTTTTTCGCACCATTTTGGGTAAACTCAAGAGACTGTTGTGCGTGAAAATCCCATGAGATCAGCATTAACAACCAGGGTCAAAGTCAGAAATCACATTTTGTTTCCATTCTGATGTTTATACAGAGAGATAGATAGATAGACAGTCAGATAGATAGAACACATAATACACACAATACATAGAAGACAAGCATGGCTCCTGTCTCTCCGTAACTACTTCCTTTTCCACATGAGCTATTTTACACCCTCCTCCCACACCCGATCTAGAGCATGTTTGAAATGTGTGCGTGTGGGTGTGTGCGCATACGTATGCCAGCAAATTACAACTGTGGAGTGAACTCGCCTGGCGATTTCCCCTGAATTAGACCATGCTATTTGCAGCTGTTCCACGAGGGCATTGCCTCACTCACCAGAAGAAGGACACGCACTTCAGCAAGCTGAACAGCAGTGGTGTTATTAGGTAACGGGCTTTTCAGGAATGACCCCCAGGTTAATGAACATAACTGCATCTTTTCATGCCTCATTAGATCTTTACATCTTCTAGCATCAGTGCTAATAACAAAGTGCTACGCTGTGAGAGTGAAGGGAAACAGTTTTGAATTAAAAGTGCTATGTTGTCACTGATTATCACACCAAACAGCTGTGTGTGCATATGGAGCCATCGTACTTTAAATAAACCTGTACTAACTCTACAGACCAGGAAACCCCATAGAATCCCCATACCGTAGGAGTTGGTGATATAAATGAGACATTGGTGGAAAACAGTTTTTGAAAACTGTACTAAAATGCAACCACGTTCGTTGCACGTTTACAAACACTGAGCATACTTGCGTGGAGTTGTAAAGATGGACACCATGATGAAACTTGCTCGCAAAGGAAAACTTCTAGAACAATCCAAGATTGTTCTTATTGTTAGACTGTGCATTAGGAAACTCCCACATACGATTATATAACCATTTATCACTTAAACAGGTGAAAATGCAGGCCAGGTCTGAAAAACATTCATTGGTTCTTTGAATCAGCATCGCTACAACGTCAATGTAAAACAGGTACATCTCACTGAGTAGGTGTTATACTGAGGATTTTTTTTTTTTTTTTACACCAAAGGCCAGGAAATGCAGTCTCAGCAGACGTGTCAATGCACAACAAAATATGTTTGTGTTCAGTAGCACTTAATTACAGATTCTCGGTTCCTCTATTCATCCAACCTGCCCCTATTTAATTCCAATGTACTGAGGAAAATGAATTTTTTTATTGGTTTTATTGTCATTCTAAGAGGAATTATTAGAAGGAGGTTAGTGTATATCTCAGTTTTCTAGCAAAACACCATCATCATGTTTAATAAAAGGTCTTTGTGTCTTTGTTTCAAACCCGCATCTTCTATTTATGCTTTTCTCTCTTTCCTTTCTCCTTCCTCCAAATGCTGTTTGACCAGCTCCCAGTGGCCAAATTAGATCAGCACCCAACTGCCATTAGCTCCTTCATTTAAAGAGATCTATGCAGTCATAAGGGCCGTTTAGAGTTAATTACGATGCCTGGGTGTGTGTAGCCGGTGGGCACGGGCCACTCAGATAGGGAGATTATTGAGTTTTAACGCTCTTCTAATGGAGCCTTCCCTCTCTGCTCTCCTCCATTCAAACCACAGGCAGTGTGTTTAGAGCTTTAAAGCTGTAACCCTGCTCCACACTGATAAGGAAACGTGACCAAAGTCATTGATTGTGCCCGTAAGGATAAGAAACTGAAAAGATTTTCTACGGTGGGTGAGCAAGAGCTCAAAGAGTCTCAAAGCGTCGTCTTGCCATATGCTGGCAGGTAAAGACCAAATCTCCTGAAGATATAAGAATGACTTTGAAGTGCTAAAGGAAGGTCAGAATCATGAAAGCTCCTGATCATTTCTGATCAATTCTGAACCATTACTGTAATTCATTTTTTTTCTTTTATTTATTCATTTGGTGGATGCTTTTATATAATGGGACTTACAAATGACCTAGAATCCAACCCATGCATAAAGCTCAAGGTCAGGGGCTTCTCTCGATATCTCTACCATGATTCCCCTGACATTTAACCTTAGGCACAAAGTGTAACTGCAAATACTGCTCTAAAACCAGATAAACATCATTTATACTTGATCATTTGTAGCATCTTAAGTATTGGGACTATACCCAAATAAGGCCATGGTCACACCTGGTATTAACAACCACAAGTGGTCACTGAAGATGCATTCTTAACACCAGGTATGAAAGGGGCCTAAGTTTACATTACATTACAAAGGTCAGCCTCCCCTGAGTTCTGAATACACACTTCCTGATTACTTCCTGCATTCCAGAGTATATAAGACCTGCACATATATCACACTGTTGCGAAGTCTTGCCATATCTGAGCATCTGAGTAAGTTCTGTGCCTTGTAAAATGTTACTGCTGCTTTCATGTTTAGACCCTTGCCTTGATTCTTGACTATTCTTTGGATTCTAGCCTTTGGATTGGCCAGATAAAAATGCATATGTAAATGTACCATAGACACACCACTGTGATCTGAGATGCATTCCTTCTAGATGTTATACAAGTGCAAACACAACTCAAAACCTCTCCCAATACATCATAACATGGTCCATGATTGGCAACTTCAAGGAAATGCTATGCAAAACTGTCACACAACTCTTCTCTCAGATTTCAATCAAGTACATTTGACCACAAGTCAAATTCATCTGGTTAGAATCTTATAAGGATGCAATCCAGACACATGACCAGGGTGGACAAATCAGATGCCCATGGACAAGCATATTCATCAACCAGAAAAAGACAAAAATGTATGTATATGTTTAAACTTAAAGTGCTTCACAATGATGTGACCCCCCTCGATACTGTCAAAAATGTCTCATCCTACAATTAACAGTCACCTCAAATATCTTTTACATGTGATGTGAGATCAGAACACTGCATCTCATAACCAAAATGTTGGTCAAAGAACATTAGAAACTTTGCTAGAAGAGGATAACAATCATATACTTGCTCATTTCCATTTGTCTGTGTTAATTCACTGTGTTAATGTACTAGCTAATTAGCTCACCATACATTATTAGCCTACTCAATAAGGTTTCTGGGCATGGGACTGCACACTGGAGCTTTAACATGTCCACACCTGAAGACAAATGAAGCAACCAGGTGTAAACTGGGTATATATGGCAAGAACTTTTGGGGTCTGTGAAGGACTAACATACATCAAAACCAGAAAATAATTTTTTTGCTAAATCTCAGTAAAGGGCAAGAAGATTCACAATCACTACTCTAGCTAGTTAATGCTTACATCTAACCAATAACTTCATTAGCCAAAAAGAAATATTCTGGCTCTTGTAGTTTTTGAAATAAAAGCTGAGAAACCATTGTATTTATTTATTTTTTTTTTTTTTTTCGGGCCTGAGTGATTGTGAGGACGTTTGGTCCTTTTTGGTCATTTGCAAAGGGCTAAATACATGTACATATATGCTACTGACATGCAAGCGGACCCAAATTTTCGTAGGTGTGACTCACCTTCCTGAACCCCTTCGACAAGTCGAACGACGAGACGAGTCTCGGGTGACCTACGAGAATAATTTAGAGTGGCAGATTAATACTGACACACACGCACATGCTGAGTGCGCTTACTTCGCTTCATCACTTTTACAATTTTCACTGCATTTCACCCTCTTAATATTAGTCTACAGAGAGCCTATCAATATCTGATGCAGTTTTAACACCTTGTCCACCACACACACACACACACACACACACACACACACAACTCCCACGTTTGCTGGAATGGGAATGGGGATTCTATTTAAAATCCTCATGTACTCCCACAAACACTCGGAGGCCAGCAATGAGCTCACTGTGTGTCCTGCATATGTGTGTGGGAAAACACTCTACCCAAAATACAAGTCTCCACCCACTGTGATCATGATCATGCATTTCATGCTGAAATCCCTCAGCTAAAATGCACGGACAACCAGAACGGTATACAGTTCCCTAAGTTTAACGTGTCACAATTATAGTACCTACGAAATTTTATAGTCCACTAGCCTGCATTTGTAAAGACTGAATAATATGTTTTGGATAATATGTAGCCAGTGGCCAGGGGAATGTCCAACAGAGGCGGTGCAAGAGAACACTAAGGGGTGGCACCACCTAATCATTGTAGAGAATGAGGTCGCATATGCACAATATCAAATTTGCTCCAAGGTACAAAATTAATATACCATATATGCCATGTAATGGCATGATTGGATTTGCTTCATAGTTACTCTGCAGTTCCTAATAGTCAACAGATTTGGTCAAACATTGGTAAAACCATGGATGGACCAAGTACTAGTGCTGGTATGTATGTTTTGTTTAAACTTCATGCTGGCGTGATGCACCTCGATCCCACTGCCTGCTGCACTACACACATCACCTGAGGCTCAGTTTGTTGGTAATGAGTGAATGAGTGAAATAGGTGAATTAATTAGCAAACACGGATGACATACAACCTTTTCAGAACCAGGTGTCATATAAAACTCTCTCATAGCCAAAACATTAGGCAAAAACTTGGTGAAAGTTGGTACAACTTGGTACATCTGAAAACTTTCGTAGGAGGGCATGAGGACTGTGGCTCCACAAGTCTACCCTCACTGGGTGGTAATGCACTTAACTAGCTAACTAGCTCGCCATGCATTACTATATTTCAGGGTTTTTTTCAGTAAGGAAAACCACAGGTTTATATTAAAGCACTCTCATACATTAAACAGGTGCAAAGAAAATGTACAAGTGACATGGTGACTTCTGACTTCTGTAAGAAGACATATATTTAACACAGAAGGAGTCTCCAGTTTCAGCGCTTTGTAACAGTCAGTAGGTTTTCAGGACAGAGGAGTCTGAGTATTCTGGTTTCTCAGTGTCATGTCAACACTGGAATTGGCACGAAACTCCATTTCCCATAGTTCATCTCCACCTACAAATATGGACACTCTGGACTACAAGACCCACTCACCACGTTCAATGTCAAGTTCACAGTCACCCGATTACTGATTGCACACACCTGGACTCAATCTAAGCACTCTTACGACACTAGGACTTTGTGAAGTATTCGTTCAGCCCTGTGCTTTCACCTGCTGTACCAAGCCTTTATTCCAGGTGTGGTATTGCTGGCTTTGACCCTAGTTTGCTTCCTAGTTTTGTGATTGTTGCCTTGCTCTTGGATACTCTGTTCACATATCGCCTGACCCTTTACCTGTTTTGTGATTTTGATCTTTGCCTTGTGATTTGGATTAGTTTGCTGTTGCCAGTTCTTTTAAATAAAAGCATTCTCTGCAGTTGCTGCCGCCTCTGCCACCTGACACTCAGTAACATGACAAGCTGAGTATTTTGGGCTCATCAACATCAATTTCACAGATGTTCCACAACCTTTAATGTAACTATAAAAGGATGACAAGTAGTACATGCCATTTTTAAATACACTTATAATCACTGGCATATTGCTGTATTATAAGAGGACTAAAGTACATCCCAGCATGCTGGTAGAACCCTGTCATGTTTTATTCCTTACATAATAAATGGTAGCAGCCAGACTATGTACAGTGTTCTGTACAATTTAAACACTTAAAAACTCAGGGTAAGGTAATAGTTTTTCTTTTACTTTGGTGCACAACATACCTTTGAATGGAAACTAAATGCAATTTGGAAACTGTGAGGAAAAAACAGGCGGACACAGGATATCCTGTGTTACAGAACTGGTTCAATGAATGTACAACAGATTTGTTGCTAATTTTTTATAAAACCGTATAAGAATCTCAGATTTCAAATTTCTAATATCACTCAAATGTCTGTCTTTATTTTGGACAAATTGGAAGGAGCAGTCATGAAGAAAGGAAACTTGGGAATGCCAACATCATTTATTCCAAATAAGCTCTACTCTTTAGCTGTACACCAACTTTTCTACACTCTTGGGCAAAAAAAATGGGAATATATTAAGCTTTTAATGGTCTTACCAACAAATCACTGGTCAGGAAATTAGCAAGAATTAAACAAATAGTGTAGATCTCTCACCTGCTCCATCAATCCTGGGTCCATTTATGAGCTTGTTACCAGGTCCTTGATGGACTGCATCAGATGTGGCAGATGACCCAATAATGACTAATCTTTTAAGAAAAAAAGTCATCTAAGAAAATATTTTTTGGAAGATTTTGTACACCCAGACATGTGTGAGTTCAAACATTTTAATCATTATCATGATTTTACCTTTGTGTACAAAAAGACTATATAAGCTTTTCCCCAAAAAGTTCACTGCAGCAAAAGTAAATGAGCAAATAGTGGCACAGGAGGTCTCAGGAGTGCATCTGTTTAATTCTGGCTAATTTTCTGACCAATGATTTGGTGTTAAAACCATTAAAAGCTTATTTTGCCATTTTGGGCTTGGCCCATTTTCTTGCCCAGGAGTATACACTTTTACCACACTAGTGAAACCTTGTCTAATGTTGGTCTCTCTCTCTCTCTCTCTCTCTCTCTCTCTCTCTCTCTCTCTCTCTCTCCATGGCCACTAAATCTGACACAGAACAGCTGTCACACATGGCACATCTGACCTCACTGCCCTTTCTGAATATTTAACCACTCTGGTTCCAGCACCCACTCACTCTCTGTCAGTATGGTCCTTAGTCAGCACTAAATCTTACTGCTTCGAGGATTTAGCCCATGTTGTAATTCATCACACAGCGATCAGGTAGAAAGTGGCAGCTGAGGAGAATTCAAGACATGAAGGTTTACTTAGCATGTACCAGGCATGCACCATTAATGTTTTATACAATCTATCCTAATATTCTACACACACAATACTGCGAGCATCAGCAATTCCCAATACCATCCCCAACCCTGTGTTCCACTCGGAATGACACTTCCTGCATAGGCATCATTTGAGGAAGTCAGTCTCATTCAGAAGGCAGCCAACCGTAGAGGTGTTTTATCCCTGCTCCCACACTTATTGCTTTTGCTTCTAAATTCCTAATTCGTACTGAGGGATCCCAATTTAGCACAACAACAGCTGCCTTTTAATTGTCTTCGTTTGGATACATTTCAAGGAGTATCATGTTTCCTTCCCATAATTCGGTTTGCCGGATGTGTAATCTATGAAAGTATGCAAAACTCAGAAATAATTTCTGAAACAGGTAACTACTTTGTTTAAATACATTTACTATGAGGCAGCATTAGGAGTGCTGGATAATGCATCGTGATACTTTTCTAATTCAGCTGATTCTGGATGCTGCGTAGCAACAAGGACATGGAGGGGTTACATTCAAAATGCAAGAGAGGGAGAAATGTCGTGGGAGAAATAAATAATGAGAAATTGAAAATCCCAAATTTATAAACTGTGAACACTTTGCCACCCACCATCCGTAGCGGGAGGTCAAAATTACCCATGCTGTCTCTCTCCCTTATCAATCAAGGTGACAGTAGCTAATCGTAGGCATCTGTGAATTCATGTATGTGGAAGACGGAAGATAGCGCTTTCCTCAGAGTGCGTTACACTGCCCTGTGACGCAGCATAAGCAGCAGTTTGAAAAAATGCCGAGGTTGATTTCACGTGTCTCAGAGAAAGAACGTTTTAGCCATCACCCTCCCAGTCACCCTAGCTGTCATGTGGTAGGGAAGAGCTAGCTAGTAGGTGTCCAAATTGGGGAACAAATGGGGGGAAATCCTAACTATACAATGTAAGCAATGTAACTATAAATGGATGCAAAGTAAGACATGGGATGTCTCAGGACGTGGGATGTCCATGAATCATGTAAGTTCCTATTATCATGTATGATATAGAAGCTATAACTGATATAGAAGCATGACTGGGGGCAGTCATGGCCTAATGGTCTGAGAGTCCGACTTGTAACCTGAAGGTGAACCCGAAGGTTGTGGGTTCGAGTCTCGGGTCCGGCAGGGATTGTAGGTGGGGGGAGT
>CM074950.1:21154766-21166304 GCA_037577455.1 Pangasius macronema
GATGGGTTAAATGCAGAGCACAAATTCCGAGTATGGGTCACCACACTTGGCCACAAAAGTCACTTCACTTCACTTTTCACTTCACTTCACTTCTTCCTTTTGATAAAGCTCTCATTTAGAGTCTCATTAGAACCTGAGAGTGGACACTGAAAAAGTCCTTAAATAAAAAGACTTTGGTATTTGATGCAACACTTTCTTGCCTTATTTAATTGTAATAAAATGTAATAAACCATAATAGACCTACACAGAGGTTCCTAGTGCACTGATCCTTAAAATGTTATTTCCATTTTCTTATATTTTTCTCAGTATAGGTTGAAATTAGAATCATTTTATTTTTATGGCAGTACAGTATTTTTACCATGCTGTTATAATTTATGAAATGTAAAGCCCTTCATCATCAAGCTTTTTATCCTCAGTAATTTTCTTGGAGCTGATTAGAACTGATATAAAGATCATTCAAGAACTGCAGATTGTATAAAACAAGCTGTAGTATTTACCTGCTAGCCTGACATGTTTTTTTTAATGGCAGGGAGCTAAATTGGGCTTTCTAAAAGTTAGCTTTTGACCATTTAGCGTAAGATGAGCTTTATCTGGGTGAATAGAGCAATCACGGTTAGAGACCTTAGCACAAGTGGAAATGCAGGCAGGCGGAGTTAAATAGGAATAATCCATAATCAAGGTAAAAAAAAAAAAAAAAAAAAAACCTCATACATTGACACAAAATATAAAATAAGGCTTGAACTTGAAGTAATTAATTGCATGATGAGCATGAACAACAACAGGGTTTTAAAAACTGATCATGGACTAACACAGAACAGGTGAACACAATCAGGTAACAAACCAGAGACAGGACCAGAACAGAAAACCAAAACACAAGCTCATGGAATTCATCGCCATGGGAACAGAGATGCCGTAGGGGAAACCGTGACAATCATGAGCTAAAAAGGTTCCTGCAGCCCAGAAAACGTTCCTGCACTGGGACTAACCTGTTCACCAACAAAGAGAGGATCTTTGTAGTTCTAACTGAAGCTATTGCAGCTACCTGTTTTGCATTTAATGTAAATTTTCCCTCTGTCTAAGGAAAAAGGTGAAATAATCCCTTTAACCTCTCTGTCAGCTGAAGAGGCGATGAGGCAGAGGGTGAGAAGAGAGAAGAGACGGTCCATATGGGCCTGTCATTACATCATGCAGGAGAGAAGGAACTCTCTGACACTCTGTGTGTGTGTGTGTGTGTGTGTGTGTGTGTGTGTGAGAGAGAGAGAGAGAGGAGAGAGAGATGGTGACTTAGTATAAAGGTATAGAAGTTCTCCCTTCTCCATGAGTTCCACCTTGTCCTTCTCCTCTTTCACTCCCCATCTTTTCGCTTCCATCTTCTCCTTCTCCTTTCTTCTTCCATCCATCTTTATCCTCCTGTCTTCTTTTCCTCGTGTTCTCCTTTTTTTCTCTGTGCTCCCTCTCCTACAATTTCCTAATCACTTATTCTTCCCTTCTTCCTTCATCTCTTTCATGTCCCCTTCTCACCCCTTTGTCTTTCTCCCCCTCTCTGCTGTCTACTCTCATCCACCTCCCTTGTCTCCCTGTCATTCTTCTCTTACTTTCCTTCTCTCTCCTTTCTCTTCTACTCTTCTCCTTGATCTATCCCCCTTTCCTCTCTGCTTTTCCTCCTCAATCATCCCTCAACTATTCTTGTCTTCCTCTGCTCTCCTGCTCTTCCCTATGTCCTCTTATCCTCTATTCTCCTTTTCCCTCTCCTCCACCTCCCTTTCTGTCTATCCTCTTCTCCTCCTTCTTCTCAGCCTTACTTTTCTGGTCTCCTTTCCTCCCGCACATCTTTAATCCATGTTTCCTCCCTCTCTGTCATTTCCTTGCTCTTTTCCTCTTCTTGTCTACTCTTCCCTTACTCCTCAGTCTATCCTCCTTATCTGTTCACTCCCTTTCTTTCTCCTCCATCGGTCCTTCTCTTCTGTTCACCTCCTCTCCACTGTCTATCCTGTCCTCCTACACCTCCTTAAAAATTCTTTCCTTCCTTCCGATCNNCTCTTCTGTTCACCTCCTCTCCACTGTCTATCCTGTCCTCCTACACCTCCTTAAAAATTCTTTCCTTCCTTCCGATCTTCAGTCATCTATCCTTTCCTTCCACTCCTCCATTTCTTGTCTCCTCTTTCCTTTCTCCTCTGCCTTTCCTCCACTTCTTTTCACTTCCTGTCCTCCTACACATCCTTAACCATTCATTGTTTCTTTATCCTTTTCTCTCTGTCTATCCTCCTCTTCAACTACATCTCCTTAATCCGTCTGTCCTCCTCCTCCGTCTTCCCTCATCCCTCCTTTCCTTCCTCTTCTTGTCTCTTCACCCTCTCTCCTCTGTCTATCCCCCTCTTCTCCTCACCATGTGTGTGTGTTTTCCAGCAGCAGTCAGACTGCATTATTCTCAGCGGCCTGTGCAGACGTCGGTCATTGCACCAAAACACTTTACGCTCCAGAAAACTCTTGCCCTTGAATGCTACAAAGTCCAGGTCAACCACAGATGGCCCACACACACACACACACACACACACACACACAATCCCATCGTCTGTGGGCTGTGAAACGAGTCTATTTGTTGACAACTGTTTGCCATGCTGGAGTGTATTGATTATGTGTTTCAGGGCTGCACAGGGCTGTCTTCTGTCTTCCTCTCCGCATTCTTCTCTTTCCTCTCATCACTTGTCTGTCATTCTCTCACACGGTGAAGACACCCACCTCCCGACGAGTGCTGAATTTTTCATGCATCCCCAGTGGCACTGCAAAAGACTGTTAACAGCCATCTTTAACACGCAACCCCGAGATCAAAGACCTGTCACTCACAAATGCAGACATGTGGTTTCAATAACATACTAACAAAGATGCTAATTCATATAGCAGTGCTTACACACGCAAATGTGTGAACACTGCTAGAGGGAGGAATTAGATGATAATTAGCACATAAACGCCAGGGATCGAATAATAGATCAAATAATAATAATATCTTTGATTGTTCTTTCATTTTTAGTTCTCAGCTTGCTATGCATAACCATTTGCAGTGTTATTGTTGGAGTCTATACACACGTCTATTGATTAACCCACTCACCCCCGCGCTCCGCAGCCCCACCATGCATATTTATGACGCACCGTCTCTGTAAAGACTCCATTTAAATTGGAAATGTCTCTTTCATGTGCATGTCAGACCGTCGGAAGGTGCTGTGTAAGCACACGGTTGGATGAGGACACAGCCGCTGTGTGTTCGTTGTCGAGAAGGTGTAATGTTGACTAAGTAAGAGATGGATGGCTCCAGATTCAAAAAGTTAAACAACAGGCTACCAAGTGTGTAACCACATGTGACCTTATCCTGCCTCGAGTAGTCAGCCCTCTGATTTCAGAGAGAGAGAGAGAGAGAGAGAGAGAGAAGGAGAGCACATGAGACAGAGGCACATAGCTCCACTCTGCCAAATGTGAATCGGTTAAACTTAGGAACAGTGAGGAGATGCAGAAAATCAACACTGAGTCACCTAAATTATTCATGATTCCAGGTAATATTTAGAAATTCACTCCACTCTCTTTCTTCCTCTCTTGGGCTTTCTCTATCTCTCTCAGTATGAATGAATGATTGGACAAGAATGATTAGAAGATGTGAAAAAAGTGATCACACTCTAGTATGTAAATAATAAAATCATTTAACTGTAATTAGTGGCAGCTTTTTTTTTTTCCAATTTGCAAATTCATATTTTGGCCTATATCTCGTGAACCGTGAGCTGTACAAACAAAATTCTTCCCCTGATTCCTTGTGTTCTCTCAAACAAAAAAGCCTCAAGAACCATTTAGCTCTGCCACTTAGATTTTTGGTTAATTTGCATACTATGCAAAACCTACTTTAGTGAACTAGTCCTAGGATTTTTGTTCTATCTTCACACATTTGGTGTTAAACTACTCAGGAGAAAGCGAACTCCAATAATTATCAAAAACATGTTGACATTTATAAACAATATGGCTGCCACATCAATCAATTCTAATGAGGCAGATCCTGATTTATTCACATTTGTAACGTATACTTCCTTGCAAGGATTCGGACAAAACCTCATAGGCATACACAAGACAATATTCTGAGGTCATGTGCAAAGTTTTGGGTGTGGTCCTACATAGATGGTGGAGCTATGGTCACATAACTGTTTCTCAGGAACCATAAGGCCAATCAATCTGGTCCTAGTCTGCAAAAACCATGGCCGCCATTAGCCGATCAGTTTTCACCAAACATTTGACAGGGTTACCTTCTTTTGACCAGGCTATATTCTTTAGCTTGAATCTTTTGCTCAAACTACTAAAAACTGCCTTCTGGAGCATTTAGCTCCACCCACTCAAATTTGTGATAATTTGTATAATACATGAAACCTACTTTTGCAAACTAGTCCTGGAAAATTTTGCCAATCTTCACATTATTAATGTCAAACTACTCAGAAAAGTGTGAACTTCAATAAATCCCGCTGAGAAATTTAAACAATATGGCTGCCACATGTTGCTCAATTCTATTGAGGCAGAGCTGGTTTAGTTAATTATTTGTAATTCATGATTAATCATATGGATTTGAACCAAACTTGAAAGACATGTTCAATATAAGGTTCTGAGGATTTCTGCAAAGTTTGGGGCATGGTCATTGATAGGGAACAGAGTTAGATCTAAGCAGTTGTTTCTCAGGAACCAAGATTCATATATCTAGAAGAAAATGTCAAAATTCCACCATGTTAAGAGTTTATCCAGGCCTCCATACATACAGTATATGAAAGTCTCTCTCATCGGGGTCTCTCTTCCCTCTATCACGGACATTTACACCTTACGCTACATCCGCAAAGCCACCAGCATTGTGGATGACCCCACACACTCCTCTCACACACTCTTCACCCTCCTGCCGTCTGGTAAACGGTACCGGAGCATTCGGGCCTTCACAACCAGACTGTGCAATAGTTTCTTCCCTCATGCTATCCGACTCCTCAACACCTAGAACTGGACTGAAGGAAGGAACACACACACACACACACACATACATATATATACACACACACACACACAACTGAGCATTCTCCATGCACATGTTTTACACATGTTTTATGCTGCTGCTACTATTATGTTTACACATAATATAATACCATTATGTTTACACTACTTCAGCTATTTATATCAAACTCTGTAATATTTGCACTATTGTCACTAGGTCACTTTCAAACAGAACTGCGTACTGGTCGGCGTTGTAGTCATTGTTCTGTCTTGTGCTGTCTGCACATGTTTGCACTTGTGCACTTTACGTATAATTTATGTAGTCCCTGTAGTTCTGTGTTGTTGTGTCTTTGTCTTATGTAGCACCTTGGTCCTGGAGAAATGTTGTTTCTTTTCACTATGTACTTGTATATAGCTGAAATGACAATAAACTCCACTTGACTTGACTTGACTTGACTTCTGTTGAAGGAATGAGGTCAATGACATTTATGATCCTCTCCAAAAGTATTAAAATGGCAAGGCCAATTCTTTGTTTTTGCTATACACCTTAGAACTATAGACTTTTTTTTCCAATATTTTTTTCCATCCATTTTTCAAGTGACCAAAAATATTAGAATGTGTGACTGACAGGTGTTTCTTGTTGCCCATGTGTGCCCTGTTAAATTGCTTGTTTAAACAACAAGCGTTTCACTGTGAAGACTGCATTAGTTGTTGAAAAGGATAAACCAACACAAAGACCAGAGAAATGTCTCTTTCATGTGCATGTCAGACCGTCGGAAGGTGCTGTGTAAGCACACAGTTGGATGAGGACACAGCCGCTGTGTGTTCGTTGTCGAGAAGGTGTAATGTTGACTAAATAAGAGATGGATGGATAAACCAACACAAAGACCAGAGAGATATCTATTGGAGAAAAGCAAGCTATTTTGAAGCTGGGAAAAGAGGGAAATTGATCAGAGCCATTGCATAATCATTGGTCATAGCCAATACAACAATTTGGAATGTCCTGAAAAAGAAAGAAACCACTGGTATACCAACAACCAGACATTGAACAGGCTGGCCAAGGAAAACACCAGCAAATGATGACAGAAATATTGTGAAATTTGTTAAGAAAAACCCAAAACCAACAGTCAGTGACATCGCCAACAACCTCCACAGGACAGGGGTTTGGTACCACAATCCACCATTTTAAGAAAAGCAGAAATATAGAGGCCATACCACAAGATGAAAACCACTCAGCAGTAGGTTTCAGTAGGCCAGATTGGAATATGCAAGAAAATACAGAGATGAGCCACAAAAGTTCTGGAACAAGGATTAACCTCTACCAAAGTGAAAGGCCAAAATATGGAAAAAGAAAGGCTCTATTCATGATCCAAAACATACAAGCTTATCGGTCAAGTATGGTGGAAGTAGTGTCATGGCTTGGTCTTGCATGGATGCCTTTGGAACAGGCTCACTATTCTTTAGTGATGATGGTAGCAGCAGATTGAATTCAGAAGTCTAAAGAAACATTTTGTCTGCCAGTTTACAGAGAAATGCATCCAATTTAATTGGGAGGAACTTGATCATTGCACAAGACAATGAGCCAAAACACACTGCCAACACAACAAAGCACTTCATCTGGGAAAAAAGTGGTAGGTTTTAGACTGGCCAAGTCAATCACCAGACCTTAACCTATTTGAGCATGTATTTTGCCTCCTGAAAAGGAGACTGAAGGGAGAACCCCCTAAAAAAACAACAACTGAAAGAAGCTGTGGTACAAGCCTGGAATAGCATTACAAAAGAAGAATGCAACAATTTAGTGATGTCAGTAGGTCACTGGTTTGATGCAGTTATTTCAAGATGTGCAACCAAATATTAAGTGTTACTTACTTTAATTTACTTTAAGACTATCTATACTATACTTTTGCTCACCTAAAATTGGGTGGTCTGCCACCAAATGTGTCATGATCTAAGTTGTTTAACACATCTAGATGTAAATATCAGGAAATGAAAGCTGAAATTCTGATTCGTTGTCTTAAACACAAATGTCTTCATTGTATAGCAAAATCAAAAGAATCAGCCTTGCCGTTCCAATACTTTCAGAGAGGTCTGTATATATATGTTTTGAACATCACAGATTCTGTTATCCAGCTCACTGGCAGTAGCTAACTTTGCAGGATTTAAAGTTATGTTTAATTTTGCTACTAATGCTAAGATGATCTAGTTAGTACATGACTAACTTGACAGGATTTTCATATTTAATAGAATTTGTTATCTTCACTACTAATGCTAAGGCTACCTAGCAGGCAAATATAAGCTAGCTTGATATAAATTTCTGAGAAGATTATCAGGCCATATTCATTAACATTTGGAATCATCACTGCTAATGCTAGCTATCTGGCTAATATAAGTCAAGGTGAAAGGATTTCAGTAAGTCATGGTATCCTCACTGCTAGCAGTCTTCACTGCTAGCATTAGCATATCTGAGAAAAGTATACCTCTTTAAGTGCAATCATAAAATCCCTTTTGAATGCTGGTCACATACTCAGACATGTTTAAAGGGTATGAATGGTGTGTCTGAGTTCATATATGGCTGCAAGGGTAGAAGAGATGGAATGGACAAGTTATGATGAGAGAGGTCGCCAGCAGTAGAGGTCACAAGGATAAGAAAGTGTCTACAAGTATAAGAAAGGACAAGGGCAGGAGCTGACAATGTGTATTTTGTGTCAGGCTATGTTAACTGAACAGTGTGATGTCATTGCCCAGGTAGGGGCAGAGGTAAGAAAGAGGGCATGCATATGGGCAAGGGTAGGTATGAGGGCATTATAGCAAGAAAGCTCAATTAGCATAGCATAAGACTCTCTTGAAACTGAAAGCACAGTATGTGGTCCAACAAGGACATCTAAAAAGTTGCACTTCTCTTTCAACCTTTCAGCATGTTTGCATTTTAGGACAAAAAAGGACACAGCTCTGGCATTATAGCCAATCCCTGTGAGAGCTTATAGTACATTTATAAAGACAATATGACATTCAGTGCATTAATATATGTATCATATATTGTGTCAGGAACACACACATTGTATCAGTTTCACACCAAAGTTACATGTTTTATACTTGGCACTACATTAGCTAGAAGATTTTTGATAGATTAATGTATATATTTTAATCACGAGGACACCCAGAGTCTTGGCGGACGAGCGGTAATGTGAGTTTGAAAGGTAGGCTTAAGTTTCTTGGCATGCACCACCTGGGAGAGGTGTATTGGAGCACTGCAGAGGGAGGCAGATGGCTATTCATATTCCTGAATCTCATTACCATCTCGCCAAGTTTCATATGATCTCAATAAAAACCCCAAACAGAAGCATCAGGCCATCCAAGTACAGTCCATTCAGGCAGACAAGGACCAAGAAGGACACTCTCTAACACACAGATATGTACATTCAGCTACACATATAGTGCCCTTATCGCAATATCTACACACAAGTTCACGTTAAACATACATACACACATGTATGTACACAGAGAGTAACTTCCAAACACTGAACTCAATTCAGCATTGTGACATTATTGAATAAGTACAGTACTAAACAGTTTAGTTCAGTTTTTGAACAGACATGTTATACATGCGGATGGATGGATGGATGGATGGATGGATGAATAAATGATGTGATAGGAGGAAGGACAAACGTAACTGGCTGGCTAGCTGGAATGATTTATGCATGGGTGGATGAATATGTGGCCACAATATGTGTGATGAATGGATGGATGGAAAAACAAGTAACTTAAAGGATGACTGTCTGGTTGGATATGTGGCCAAATGAATAAGTGACTGAATGACCAGTTATTTGATGGATGGAGGGATGGGTGGATATGTGGGGAGATGAACATATGACTAAATTAACAGATATTTGATTGATGAATTTGATTGATGATTGATTATAGACTGACAGTGGATAAAGTGATGAGAGGAAGGACAAACATGACTTGATGGATGGATGGATGGATGATTAAATGGCCAGATGATTATATGGGTGATCGAATGGTTATTCGATCAATGGATGATAGATAGATAGATAGATAGATAGATAGATAGATAGATAGATAGATAGAAGGACAAATATGTGACTGTATGGTTGGATGGATGGATGGATGGATGGATGGATGGAAGGTTCAGTGGATGGATTAGTGGCCAAATATAGGACTGAATAAATGATTGTTTTTTTTATCAAAGAATGGACGATGGCTAGCTAGACAATAGAGCAGGTAGAAAGACAAACAATGGGTGGATGAATGGATGGACACATGTTTGATGCATGGTGGATAGATGTGAAAATGTGTGGAGAGACAAACAAATGAATGGATTGATGTATGAATGGATGGATAGATGGGTGGCCAGATGAACATGACTGAATGAAGAGTTATCTAATGGATGGATAGACAGATGGCTGGATTAACTGTTTTGCTTTTTTCATCAGGAGCAGAACAATTTTTGCAAACAAATGGCAACTGTTTTACTGTTACTGATCTTGACTCATATCATATTTTGTTTAGAAATCTGTATCACCTCCAGAGGTAACTGGTATAAATGTGCTAGCAGGGCTAAGATGTTTGTCTTGCAAAGATAAAAAGACATCATTATAAGGTTCCATTTCTGGCTTCCAGATCAGAGTGTTTGCTGTTAACAAATGTCTTAAGGTGGGTTATTTGGACTTTTGTGCAACAGCGCGACCAATGTTTACGAGAAGAATACACAGAATGATATGAAGAAGCAGCATATTATTATTATTATTATTATTATTATTATTACCTGGTAAGAATTGCAGCAGCTTGAGAATTTCCTAATAGAAATTTCAGGAAAAAAGAGATGTCGAAATTCAACCCTAATGTTTTTTAATGCTCTGAATGGAAGCCCATTGCCAGATCTGTTCGTTATATGGCATTGCATTTGACATGTGAACACATTATGCCTACATATGGTCCAATTTATAATAGGTAGTCCAAAAAATAGAATTATTTTAATAGGCGTCTTTTGCCGCAAACTTGAGTCACTGAAACGTGTATACCATTCCAATAAAAGCCCTCATAAGAAAAGAAATGTAAAGAGTCATTACCAAAAGAATCGAGGGGCATTGCAATAAAAGAAATGCACAAATCAATTTTTATGAGAACTATATCAATAGGACTGGCCCGTTGAAATGGATGTATAATGACCAGAGCAAAACTGCATAGCTATCATTATTACTAATGGAGCTCTGATTTTACATTTTCTGGCCCTGGGGACAAACTACATAAATAACTAAACACAGAAATGTCTTCGTTTCCCTGATCTGCCCAGGTAGACTATGTGCATTATTGCCTCAAAGGCTAATTAAGGACTTAAATTATTTATTTAACTTATTTATTTTTATATCTTGACCATATTTTGCCTTTTGCAGATGGAGCTGGAATGATACGATTTTGGATTCACTCCAGGCTATTACCAATGAGAGAATCAGATATATGCAATTAATTCAGAACAAACTGTCACAAAAATTCCCACTGCTGACAGGTAAATAAATGCTTTCAGTTGTGACAGTTAAATTGCATGACTGCATAAGTGAAGGGAAACAGGCTACTGGCACTTGGTGCTAAAGGCTGATGACCAGTAATGCTTGGTCATGATATTTAATGGGAGGCTAAAATCTAATATCTATCAACAGCTTGACAGTGAAACTATTAGTGTTGAGCAATGTATTATATCATGAGAGCTCAGTGATGGCATAATAAGAATGTGGGGCAAACTATTACACACACACACACTTTTTTTTTTTTAACCAAAAAACACTAAACAGTATGTCATTTTGTGTAATTTATACTTGTTTGTACAATGTGTGCCTAGTCTACATACTTCTAGTTTATCCTCCAAAGGATGACAGGATAAATAATCCACCTTGTTGATGCTCATTATACCCTTAATTGTATTTCAAATGCACGTTCTCAATCACTGCTGATGACGTGTTAGGGATGAGTCAGCAACGTGGACTCAAATCTAAGGGCCACTTAACTGACCTGACATGACTGTCACTCATAGGCTGCATAAATCTACAGTCTGGGCTAGAAAGGAATCAGCCCCAGCCTCACATCTTCATACCATTCTGTGTACTTTTTACGACCATTGGTGGTGCTGCTTTGCTTGGTTCCACAAAAGTCCAAAATAATCCAATATGACATTTTTAATAACAAATAAGCTGATGTAGCTGCCAAAAATGAATCCTTATACTGATGTTTATTTGTCTTAGAATGGCAAGGGGGCTTAGCAACACTAGTAAATTTATATCAGCTTCCCCTGGTAATGATAGTTTACTCTATTTTCACAGCAATTTTACAAAGCTAATCCATGGGTTGCATTTCATTTGAAGGCTATAACACATCCATCTTGGGGTCAACAGTCCAGAGTAATGGTGAGTGTGGGAAAGAGGTGAAGAAGCGCGTGCAGGCAGGCTGGAATGGGTGGAGAAAGGTGTTGGGAGTTCTGTGTGATGGAAAAATATCAGCGAGAATCAAGGGGAAGGTGTACAA